>JAURVB010002480.1:0-46513 GCA_033002965.1 Piper betle | reverse complement strand
TACCTACCTGGAAATGGGAGCGTGTCACATGTGATTTTATTACTAAACTCCTAAGGACTTTGAAGAGACATGACTCTATATGGGTGGTTGTGGACCATTTGACTAAGCCAGCTCACTTTATCCCCACAAAATCAACTAGGACAGTGGAATACTTAGGATAACTGTACATAAATAACATTGTCAGGCTGCATGGAATTCCAAAGGAGATAGTCTCTGACAGAGATCCCCTATTCACATCACATTTTGGGAAGTTTTCCAAAAAGCTATGGGGACCCAAATCAAGTTAAGTACAACATATCACCCCCAAACTGATGGTCAGAGTGAGAGGACCAATCAAACCTTGGAGGATTTGTTGAGAGCTTGCATCCTCGACTGGGGAGAAGATTGGGAGAAACACTTAGCCTTGGCTGAATTCACCAATAATAACTCATACCAAGCCAGTATAGGAATGGCAAAAAGCTTTATACGGTAGGCCTTGTCGATCTCCATCATGCTGGTTGGAGTCTACAGAGATGGTTATAGTCAGGCCAGAGATGGTGAGAGAAGTAGCTGAAAAGGTGCAACTCATCTAGCAAAGGCTTAAGGCAGCTAAGGATCGGCAGAAAAGTTATGCTGACACTCGAAGGAAGGACTTAGAATTCCAAGTTGGGGAGTTCGTCTACCTTAAGACCTCACCTAAGAAGGGAGTGATCAGATTTATAACATCAGGGAAGTTGAAGCCAAGATTCATAGGACCATTTCCAATTCTGGATCGAATCGGAAGTTGTGCATATAGATTTAGCATTACCACGAAGCCTTGATGGTGTACACAATGTATTTCATGTGTCAATGCTATAGAATATAAGGTAAATACAAAAGACTAAAGTATGGGATATGTTAATAATTGAATTATCAATTAGATAATGGGGATTTGGATGAGGATAATTAATAATTAATTATCATTAGAATTGCTGAAAACTTAATAAGAAATAGAGACTAACATGAACTAATTACATCATTTAAAATTGATAGTATATTACTCATGTAGTTGCATGTAGGTTCATGCAAAATAAAATTATACTAATGTATAATTTTATGCCCTTATTCAGATTAGGGTTAACGGTTCATAGTTAGACGAAATCACAAGTCAGGTACGTATAATAGGTAGAACATTGTACTTTCCTTATTGGTAGCCTAGGTCGGCCTAAGCCCAGATTTAACCACCATGCACCGAGTGCAACCGGGTCAAAAGAATTGACACAGTCCAACACTGGGTCGTATTATGTGCGTAAATTGTGTAATGCATCGACATTGTTTTGGAATAGTGATAGCTGCCCCATAAAAAGGCTACGACTGGGGTGAGCGAGGCACAACGATTCCTCCATCGCACTGGAGTGCAGTGATAGCCTCCCCATGAAAAGGCTACGGCCGGGGTGTGTGAGACATTGGCACTAGAATTGGCAGTGAGAGCTTCCCCACAAACAGGGCGTAGCATTCACCTGAGTGCAGTGATAGCCTCCCCATAAAAGGCGACGGCCGGGGTGTGTGAGGCACTGGCACTAGAATTGGCAGTGAGAGCTTCCCCACAAACGGGGCATAGCAATCACCTGAGTGCAGTGATAGCCTCCCCATAAAAAGGTGTGCAAGGCACTGGCACCGGAGTGTAGTGATAGCCTCCCCATAAAAAGGCTACAGCCGGGGTGTGCGAGGCACTGGCACTAAAAATTGGTGGTGAGAGCTTCCCCACAAACGGGGCGCAGCAATCACCTGAGTGCAGTGATAGCTACCCCACAAAAGGCTACGGCCGGGGTGTGTGAGGCACTGGCACTGGAGACGGTAGTGGTAGCCTCCCCACAAAAGGGCTACGGCCGGGGTGTACGGAACACAGCGGATACCTCCTCCGCATTGTTTTGGAGTACAGCGGAATCGCTCCACCGCATATTAAAATAAACTTAAGGAAATAGTGGAATGTCCTTGTTTTGTTTTATCTATTATACTACTTAGTGTTGTAATCACTAACGCGGAATTACCTCCCAGGTGTGCAGATACGAGATTAGGTGATTGACAACCAGAGCATGTAGCAAAATAAATATGAGGACTCCTTTTTTTTTACTATTTGAGAAATAAGTGTGGGTACTGGGAAACGGTCCAAGACTGTGGGATCTTTATATATGTTTTTCTTTACAAAAATGTTAGATATATTTGCTTAAATTTTGAGTAACACCTTGCCAGGTAGGCCCACAATATTGTCACAAATGGCGGGTCATTACACTACATGGGAGACTGAACAAGAAATGACAAGGAAATACCCTAGCTTGTTTGTGGCATAGGCGTTTTATAATTGTAGTGGCATGAACTAATCCCAAAGAAATAAATAAAGTTAATCATAATTGTTAAGTTGCATGTTATGATATTTCGGGGGCAAAATATTTCCAAGTTGGGGAGATTGTAAAGCCCATGGGAAAAAAAATTAATATATTCGACTCGGGCAGGGAAGGATCGAACGTTAGAGAATTAATATTAATTATATTATATTCTCTACCTGGTTAAATATTTTATTCTTTACCCGGTTACCTGGTTAAAGGAATAAAATATGGGTGTTGGTATGTTTCTACAAACCCTAGCAGTCATTCCTTGCATACATATTTTAATTTGATAATAAGCTTTATAATCGTGAGGATTAAAACTAAACAAAAATTAAACTTTAATTTGGCCGACGAGTCCCCTGTTTCAGTGAGATGGGGAAGCAGAGGCAAGGTTGCCGAGAATCGGTGGCGAGGGTTGTTTCGAAGTCGGAAGATGATCCTACTCTCTTCGTCGATTAGTGTAGGGTCGATCTCACGTTTGTGGATGTTGGCCTGGGGTGGTAAATGGCCAGAAATAGAAGACAACGACAAAAACAGGGGTGGCGGCGGTGGGGCAAGAAATCCGGCCGTCCTGGTTGGTGACGGGTTCTAATATGGCCGGGGAAGGTAGATAGGTGGTCAAGGGTGATGAGGCGACCACCCAATTGAGGCGGCGATGCTCGCCGGCGATGGAATCGCGGACACGAGCGCACCGCTAGGCAGGCGATGTGGGCATCGCCGTGGCTGGAAGACGGCCGAAGTTGGCTGGGGCGACACCGCAACGGCATGGCGGGGCTGGCCGCCAACAATTGACGGGGGCTGGAGGTGGTCCGCGGCAGCTGTGGCTGGAGGGCGCCTGGCGTTGGGAACAGAGCATGCTGGAGAAGAAGAAGAAGGAAAAAATTACCTTGGGTGGCAAACTTGTAAATAATGCTTGACTCGACACAGCTCGAGTTAAATAATAATACCAACTCGAAAATAACACCCGGGCTCGATATCGACTCGAGTTAGAAAATAATATTAACTCGTAATAACTCTTTAAAAATAATTATTTTAATGGGTTGTGGGTAAAGTTACTAAACTAACTAATTATTGTATGAAATCGCCACCAGTAATAAAAATATGATAGTGATAAACGATCGATAATTAATCGGAATAATTCAAGTGGTTAAATTAAATCGAAGGGTTATATGTAATAAAACAAAGATTTTACCTTTACCATATTAAATTTAATATTATATAAATAAAGTGATTATTTTATTAACAAGTCAGTAATGTAGAAAATGGGTTATTAAACTATAGTCGGGTAGCAATCACTCGCGTCGAACCTAAAGATAATCATGAAAATAAATAAAGTTCGAAACTTTATTGAGTCAAATAATTTAAATTAATTGAATTAATAATATTTTTGAATAATACAAATTACTTTAAATAATTTAATCTATCAACTTAATTATTTAAATTGCTATAAATAAGAGTAGTGATTAAAAATTATAACTGTAAACTAAATCATAAAGATCGGGGTTAAGTAATTACCATCGCGAAGGAAAATTAAATACTTGTTGATTAGTAATAATTATTTTGTTCAATGTTAAGTATGAATTATGTTTTGGAAATGATATATATATATTTGATATTTAGTTGCATGCATTCCTACTCGAATAAAATTATACTTATGTATAATTTTATATCCTCGTTCTGATTAGGATCATTGGTCGCAGCTGCAAGTTCGAAATATCCAGATCCGTATAATCATTTGAAATGTTGTACTTTCCTTTGTTGGCAGCCCTGGTCGGCCTGAGCCCAGATTTGACCACTATGCGCAGTAACGCAATCAGGGTAAAGGAATTGACTCAGCCCGACACGGGGCCGCACCTATAAAATTACTATGTATGTCTGTATAATTATTTGAAATGTTATATTGTCCATATAATTATTTGGATTGTTGTATTGTCCGTATAATCATTTGAAAAGTTGTACTTTCCCTTGTTGGCAGCCCTGGTCAGCCTGAGCCGAGATTCGACCACCATACGCTATAACGCAATCGAGGTCAAGGAATTGACTCAGTTTGACATGGTGTAAAACCCACGATTCGAGTCAGGGTTTTATATTCAGAACCGGTCGGGTCGACTGTTATTTTTTCGAGTTGAGTCAGTTTCAGGACACGTGTACCGAGCCGACGCCGGTCGCGTGTATGAGCCATGAGGGTCATGTGTACCCAAGTATATAATGATAACGTCATGAACACAGCAGAAAAGAATGAGTTATCAGAATATATGAGAGTATGCAGTTCATTCTTTTTTTATTATGATATATAATGGATCGTAGAATTAGTTTTAGGCCGTTTACCGCGTTAGGACGCGTTACGGGCATTTTGGGTGGGTTGATAGTCTTAGAGCATATCATTACGATGTTTGGTATTTGTTTGTTTTTACGGGATTTTTCCCGATTTTTATGAATTTTTTTAGGATTTAATACGACTTAGTTATTATACTTGACTCGAGTCAGAGACGAGTCAAGTAATATTTACGAGTTTGCCACCACACACACCCTCAACCCTTCCTTTCTTCTTCCCCCAAACCATCGCCCGCGCCGCCCCTGTTCGCGCGCCACCGCCGCCACGGCCGACGCCGCCTGGCCGCCGGTCGACGCCGCCCAGCCCGGCCACGGCGCCGCCTTGCTGGCCCGACCAAGTCCGGCCCCCACCGGGCCGCCGCGACGCGAGGAAGCCACGCCGCGACGCCGCGCCCGCGTGCGCTTCCGTCGCCGATTCCGTCACCGGCGACCAGCACCGCCGCGATCGGTCGGTAGCATCGACACCCTCGACCCCCTAGCGGCCTTCCCCGACCGGAGCGGAGGCCATCGCCGCCCTGGCCGGCCGGATTCTTCCCTCATCGCCGCCGCTCTGTTTTAGACATTTTCCGGCGAGCCGCCACCTCCGTTGGCCGCGTCGACCTCGTAGATGGGTCGGGCTCGCCGAGCCGGTTCCGAGGGTACCCAACACAACCCCTTTCCGACCAGTAGACGCCGTAGGCGATGGTTGCCGGAAAACCACCGGAAGTCGCCGGAAAACCGCCAGTAGCTGCCGGAAAACCGCCGAAAAATCGGAATTTCTGGAATTCGCCGGAATTCACCGGATCTTCCGCGGGGCTCACCCAGTGGAGCCCGATCGAGCTTCGGACGCCGATGAGCGCCAAATTTGAGCTCCGAGACGCGCGACGGAACCCTAGCCGTCGCCGATTGCCGACGACGTGAGGTATAATTACCTCCGATTGATTTATTTAAAATTAATGATAATTGTTAGCATAGCATATTAGGGTTGATTAATTATTATGATGAATGTTAAGATAAGTGATGAAGTGATAAGTTATATGATGTGATTGATAGTGCATGGAGGTTAGTGCATGGAGGTTAAGTGATCTAATGAAGTAAGTAAATTGAGCCTGATAATCGTGTATGATGCAACTTAGGAAAAATACAATAAAAATTGCTATGAATAGGATGAGTAGAGTTATTTTCATATTTATGGTTATTTTGACGGTCGATGATTTTGTATTTAATTGTATTGAGTTTGATGCATCATGTAGTTAGTGGGCGTTAGTATTTAGTTTTGATGTGTAGGTACGGAGTAGGAGCTCGCCGCCTAGGCGCGATGACACGCTTGGAGCTTCTACCAGGTCCGTTTAGGACTCGTCTGTTTTACTCTTTTCTATTGTATGTTTGTTTTAATGCCTACAGGACGAGTTAAGTGGCGCTTTATCGGATCCCACTTAACTCGGGTCATTTAACCGAATAGTTTTCCGGATTAATAACCCCTTGAGGATGAGATCCCTCGAGGATGATTTCGAAAACAAGATCCACCACAAGTTGCCTTCGGGCCTATTATATGAATCCCTTCCCAGGCCTATATATATAGTTTTATCGAGTTTTCAGTGAGACGAGAGATGGAGAAACCGACTGCACGTACCATGCAGAGGATGTCGTGACAGTCAAAGCGGGCTCTGGATTAGTGCCAGCGGACTGTTCCATTCCCGAGGGATCCTGACAACTCCGCGTTTGAGTTCCTCACACCCGGAGAACGTGGAGGTTTACGGGTACTGTTTAGTACAGCGCATGTCCGGACTTGTGGTTCAAAGGGTACTAAAGGCGACTGCCTGAGAGTACTCGGCCTTCGTGCTCAAGGCCAGGAGAAATATGGAGGTAAGGAGAGGGCTTAGGATAAAGTTTCACGAGAAGTACTGAAAAAGAAGTGCTGAGAGTAGCACAGTACCAGCAGCAGTAAGTTCGGGATGCTACCGGGTCTGCAGCCCAGTGGCTCCTCAGTAGTGCCCTTCAGAGTGTTCTTGAGGAAGTATATGGTTTTTGTTCATATGAGAGTTTGCTCTCATAGCCAGTTTGTTATAGTTATTTTCTTTTCGGACCAGTAACGCTTGTTACTGACGTTTTTCCTATATATATGTAGGTGATAAGCACGAGATGGATGGGCCGGCCAGGACGGAGGAGCAATAAGGTCTTCTGCACACACACATTGGGTGATTGAATATTTAATGTTTTTTTATGATATTATTTTATGAACATGCTATGAGTAAATGGTTGAGGCATGACAATGAGATGAAATGAAATGATCAGAGTAGCGCAGCAAAAGTATGATGGGTTGAAACCCAAGCTTCAGAATGAGTGTATAGTAGATTAGATTCTGTGTGAATGAAATTGTTTGATAGTTGGTTACATATATTTTTATATGTATATTTGACAGGGTGGCCCCTAATTACATTTTTAGGGGAAACTCCGTCCGTTATATTTCAAAACTTTTATTAATTTTTATCGGGATTGTTTGGTGTGTACTCTGACTTGCATGTCATTCATGTAGTACCATGTTAGGTTTGTGTATTTATCCATGCATTACGAGTTGTATCTTCATCTTAAGACGCCGAGATTGGATCCGCACGAGTTAGGTTCGGGTTAGCCGACCTAACCGGGGCCTGTAACATGCCGGTTTGGTTCACGAGTGTGAACCGGATTTGGGGTGTTACACATGGGGCCACACCTTTAAAATTACTATGTGTGTCTGTATAATTATTTGAAATGTTATATTGTCCGTATAATCATTTGAAACATTGTATAGTCTGAATAATCAATTGAAATGTTGTATAGTCCATATAATCATTTGAAATGTTGTATAGTCCGTATAATCATTTGAAATGTTGTATTTTCCCTTGTTGGCCGCCCTAGTCGGCCTAAGCCCAAATTGACAACCATGCACAGTAACGTAATTGGGGTTAAGGAATTGACTCAATCTGACATGGGGCCGCACCTTTAAAATTACTATGTGTGTCCTTATAATTATTTGAAATGTTATATTGTCCGTATAATTATTTAGAATGTTGTATTGTCCGTACAATTATTTTAAATGTTATATTTTCCCAAACTGGTACAACTATATAAAATGTTGTATTTTCCCAAATTAGTAGCATTTGTCGGCACTAATCTCACAATGAGCTGGGAGACGATTTTTAACCTCAAAAGAATTGGGGACCATGACTAATCTCAAAATGAATTTGGAGACCACATAATCTCAGAATGAGCTGGGAGACGATTTTTTAACTCAAAAGAATTGGGGGACCATGACTAATCTCAAAATGAATTAGGAGACCACCTAATCTCAGAATGAGCTAGGAAGCGTTTTCTAAACTTAGAATGAGGTGGGAGACAATTTTTAATCTCATATTGAACTAGGAGACCATGACTAACCTCAAAATGAATTTGGGGACCACCTAATCTCAGAATGAGCTAGGAGACAATTTTCTAATCTCAGAATGAACTGGGAGACCATGACTAACCACTAATTGAATTGGGGAACCACCTAATCTCAGAATGAGCTGGGAGACAATTTTCTAATCTCAGAATGAATTGGGAGACCATGACTAACCACTAAATGAATTGGGCGACCACTTAATCTCAAAATGAACTAGGAGACAATTTTCTAATATCATAATGAATTGGGAGACCATGACTAACCTCAAAATGAATTGGGGGACTACCTAATCTCAGAATGAGCTGGGAGGCAATTTTCTAATCTCAGAATGAACTTGGAGTTCATGACTAACCTCAAAATGAATTGGGGGACCACCTAATCTTAGAATGAGGTGGGTGACAATTTCTAATCTCAGAATGAACTGGGAGACCATGACTGTGAGATCCCTCAACTTAGTCCTACATCTAATACCTACTGGGAGAAGATCTTGTTTATAAGTGGGAATGGACTACAGATCTTTAACTTCCGGGGTACTCATTTTAAAGAAATGACTTAGCCTATTACGTTGCACTTTGAACTGGGTCATTACAAATGGTATCAGAGCCGACCTGGTTCCGTGTTAGATGGTGGGATGGACTAGGGACGTTGGCTAGACTGCCGGTCACGGGCCAAAAAGGTCGTGGGCTGGGGTTAGCAACGGTCCAAGAGTCGAAACGTTGGCTAGGCTGTTGGTCACGGGCCAAAAGGACGTGGGCTGGGGCTAGTAACGGACCAAGAATAGGCATTTCAGGGACGAAATTTCCTAAGGTGGGTGGATTGTGAGATCCTCAACTTAGTCCCACATCTAATACCTACTGGGAGAAGATCTTGTTTATAAGTGGGAATGGACTATAGATTTTAACTTCCGGGGTACCCATTTTAAAGAAATGACTTAGCCCATTACGTTGCACTTTGGGCTCATTACAATGACTAACCTCAAAATGAATTGGGGGACCACCTAATCTCAGAATGAGCTGGGAGACAATTTGCTAACCTCAAAATGAATTGGGGGACCATGATTAATCTCAAAATAAATTGGGAGACCACGTAATCTTAAAATGAGTTGGTAGACGATTTCTAATCTCAGAATGAACTGGGAGACGATGACTAATCTCAAAATGAATTGGGAGACCACCTAATCTCGGAATGAGCTGGGAGACATTCTCTACGTAGAATGAGCTGGGAGTCGACTTTATTAATCTCAAAATGACCTGAGAGTCAAGTTACTGATCTCAGAATGACCTGAGGCATAATTACTCTTTGCTTGGGTAATAATAATAATAATAACGAGGGAACTGATAATAGGGATTATATTGACTTGTTTTATTTAATTATGCGGCTTAGTGGTTTTATCACTAATGAGGAATTGCCTCCACAGGTGAGCAGCTTTGGAACTAAAGAATAGAAGTGTGGTTGGTGGTTCTTTTACCAACCCAGGTATGGTGAACCAATAATAAAGTTGGACTTCCTTATTATTCTCTTTTGTTATAAATGTGGCTATGGGAAACAGTCCGAGACTGTGGGACAGTTATTTTATATTTTAGAGAATATGATTTATTGTTATGATTCGTATTATATGTTGCGAGACTTATTTGGTGTATTTCAATTCATGTTCTAGAATGTTACATCTACATTACCTATATTTTTAAGTAACACCCGGTCCAGTTCGGGCAGGTCGTTACAATTTTGTACAATAATTAATTAGTTTAGCAACTGTAACCCATAACCATTAGAATAATAATTTTTAAATATTTATTACAAGTTAATATTATTTTTAACTCTAGCCATGTCGAATTAAGTTATATTTACAAGTTTGCCATCTTCTTCTTCCCCGATGCTCTTCTCTTCTCCTACCCTTACCATGGCACCAAAACCAGATCACGACCTTCACTATCTGCTTCCCCAACAATCCAATTGATCAACCATATTGAGCATCCCAACACAGCGTCAACAACTAGGTTATATCAGCAAGCAATTCCCCCAGCGCTGCCCACTATCCCATGCATAGAAATCATAAGACGATAGAGACTGAAACTCAATTATCCTACCCCAAACAATTATATAGCATAGAATGTTGATGAAGCAACAGCGATAGCAAGGCGATCATGAGTTGATGAAACACCACAACTTTACATGACGATCATGAAATGCATGCTTACCAAAAAAAATATAGCAACTATAAAATAAGAAAAAGAAGAACAAGGAAAGCATACTAAACAGGACACAAAGATGAGATGTAAGAACGCTGCCAAGAGAGGAGAGCAAAAAGGAGAGAAAGGAGAAGAAAATGGGAAGTAGGCGGCTAAGGTGAAGGAAGACGCCCCCTTTAAAAAATGAAAATGATGGCTAGGGCATGGGAAAACACCCCAACACCTGTATTTCTTTTAATCGGGTAGAGAATAAAATATAATAATAATAATAATATTCCAACATTTGATCCTTCCTAGACTGAATCAAATATTTTATATTATTTTATCTCACAATCTCCCCAACTTAGAAATATTTCGTCCCCGAAATATTATAATGGTAACAGGACAATCATGATTAATTTTATCTTGGTGATCAGTTCATGCAACTACAATTATAAAAAATTTTATGCGACGAATAGGCTAGGGTATTTCCTTGCCATTTCGTGTTCAGTCTCCCATGTAGCTTCCTCTGACCCCTGATTTTTCCACAATACTTTTACCAAAGGAATTTCCTTGTTCCCGAGTTTCTTTATTTCTCTTGCCAGGATGCGAATCAGCTTTTTGTCGTAGGTTAAATTTAATTGTAGCTCTAAGTCTTCAAAATTTGTGATTATATGATCTTCATCCCGTACATATTTCTTTATCATTGACACATGGAAAACATTGTGTACTCCAACTAGGCTTGGTGGTAATGCTAGTCTATATACACAATTTCCAACTCGATCTACTATTGGAAACAGTTCTATGAATCTTGGCTTCAACTTCCCTGATATTCTCAATCTGATCACCCCCTTCATAGGAGATGTCTTTAGGTACACAAACTCCCCAACTTGGAACTCTAGGTCCCTCCTTCGAGTATCAGCATAACTCTTTTGTCGATCCTGAGCTGCCTTAAAAGTCTTTGCTCAATGAGTTTCACCTTTTCAGTTGCTTCCCTCACCATCTCTGGCCCGACTATAACCTCTTCGGTAGACTCCAGCCAGCACGATGAGTAGTTCCACAGGTAGTTGATGCTGGCCTTTGATCTGCTGGCAAGTTTGACACTTAAAGACAAAATCCACAGCATCCCTCTTCATCCCAACCCACCAGTAGGTTCACTTTAAATCCTGATACATTTTAGTAACTCTAGGGTGTATCGAGAACTTTGAGCGATGAGCCTCCTCTAAGATATTCTTCCTCAGTGCATCATCCTTGTGTACACACAACCTTCCTCTAAATCTGATCACCCTATTGGAATCAGCTACAATGTCAGGAGTCTTGTCCAAAATTTTATTCAGCTCCTCATCACCCATTTGTGCTACCTTAACACGATCAACCAAATAATTGGAAATAACCAAATTTGCCAGTGACCCTGTTAGTTGCTCCACAAGGTTGATAACCACCACTTTTGCTGACATGGCCCAAAGTCTAGTTAGCTGCTGACTTTTGCCCACCTTGCCTTTCTGACTCAACGTGTGTGCTACCACATTCGCTTTCCCTGGGTAGTATAAAATTTGGAAGTTGTAGTCCTTCAAATACTTCAAATTCTAGGTGAAGATATATTTCAAACTCTAGTGGTCCGTGAAGACTTCAAATTAGGCTCCATGCAAGTAGTGTCTCCAAATCTTCAGGGCAAAAACCACTATTGCCAGTTCCAAGTCATGGGCTGCAAAATTTCGCTCATGAATCTTCAATTGACAAGAGGCATAGGACACCACTTACCTCCCTGCATAAGGGCACATCCTAAACCCAACCGGGATGCATCACTGAAGACTACAAATCCTTCATTACCATTTGGCAGTGTCAAGACTGGTGCAGTTGTTAGACTCTTCTTCAGAGACTGAAAACTCTCCTCACACTTACTACTCCATTCAAACTTGACTCCCTTCCTTGTGAGTTTCGTCATCGGCAATGCTACTAAGGAGAAATCTTTGATGAATTTCCTGTAGTAACCCCCTACACAAAGAAAGCTTCTGATGTCAGTGACTGACTTGGGTTGTGGCCAATCAGTGACTGCTTTCACTTTTGATGGATTTACTGCAACTCCGGCCTTTGAGATAATATGACCAAGGAAGTTTACCTCCTTCAACCAGAAGTCACACTTTGTGGACTTGGTGAACAGTTGTTGTTCTCTCAAAACTTGAAGAGTAATGGACAGGTGCTTCACATGCTCTTCTTCATTATTTAAATAAACCAGAATGTTGTCCACAAACACGATAATAAACTTGTCCAAGTATGCATGAAATACTGTGTTCATGAGTGACATAAAGGCCGCTGGTGCATTTGTTAGACCAAAAGGCTTGACCAAAAACTCGTAATGTCCATATCGTGTTCGGAAAGCTATTTTCTATATGTCTGATTCCTTTACACGCAATTGGTGATAACAAGACCGCAAGTCTATCTTAGAAAATAGTTCGGCTATTTTTAGCTGATCAAACAAGTCATCAATCCTCGGTAAGGAGTACTGATTCTTGACTGTCACTTCATTGAGTTGTCAATAGTCAATAAACAGCCGAAGTGATCCATCCTTCTTCTTCACAAAAAGAACAGGGGCTCCCCAGGGTGAAGTACTTGGTCGGATGAAACCTACCCACAACAACTCTTCTAGTTGACTCTTTAACTTCTTGAGTTATGTTGGAGCCATGGGGTATGGTGCTTTATAAATTGGTGTTACTCCAGGTGCTAGGTCAATGGCAAACTCCACTGCCCGCTTAGGAGGTAACCATGGAAGTTCATCTGGGAATACATCTGGAAACTCTGCTACCATAAGAATCATGGACAACTCTTTGGGTTTGGACTTAGACTCAACTAAGTTAGCAAAAAGGCTTTACAACCCTCACCAAATAACTTGACTGCCTCACCGATCGACACGCTACAAGAAGATGGATCATGCAACGACCCTTGGAGAATGACTCCCATCTCACAATTACAAGGTTTTGTCACCACTCTCTTCCCTTTACAGTCAAGAAAAGCCTGGTGTGTAGAAAATCAGTCCATTCCCAATAGTACATCATACCATTTTACCCCATACATGATAAAGTTCTACACATAGGGTTTTCCTTGTATATCTAAGGATATGTTAGTCACTCCCAAAGTTGTGACTTCACCATCTCCTGTTGCAATAGTGACTCTATAGGACTTGGATAAGGGGATGCTTGGAGTCCTAACCACCTGACTATTTGAGATGAAATGAATGAATGTGTACACCCCGAATCAAATAAAACATCCACGATGACTCCTTTGATTAGAATTTTACCTCGGACAGTGTGATCGTCCTCCTCAACGTCGTCGACTTTAACTACATAGAGTTTTGCCTTCCCTTTGTCTGCAGGTTGTGCAGGTGTCGGGTCGCGAATTAGAGCTGGTGCCTTCCCTTTCTCAGGCTGCTCCTGTTGTTGCTTTGGAGGTTGATGACACTCCTTCTATATGTGTCCCATCCTTCCGCTGTTGTAGCACCTACGGGGCTCCCTGCATTTCCCTGAATACATCTTGTTGCAATTTTGACATCACCTCAACGGGATATCCTCAAACTTCCTTTTAAGGTTCCCTTCTATGTTCCCTCAATAGTTATGCTACTGGTGTCCTGCTGACCTATTTTGGTTACTAACAGGGTTGGCATTTTTGTGTTGTGAAGTAACCTTTCCTTGCTTCTGTGTACGGTCATACTTGAACACCAACTCCTGTGTAGTGGCTGAGTCGATCACTTCAGTTATCATACTCCTTGGCACTGCAGCAATCTTACCCCTCAATTCTGGCTTTAATCCCCAAAAGAATTTGTCAGCTCTAGCCTTATCAATTGCCAGAATCCCAGGTGCAAAATGCTCCAGCTGTAAGAATTTCTTCGCATATTTCCAGACTGAATCCTCCCCGTGAACCAAATTGGCGAACTCTAGTTGTTTCTTCTGGACAACGGGCTCTGGAAAATATTGTTCATTGAAAGCTACCACAAATTCCGCCCACTTGATGGAAGAAATCTCACGTCGATGGAATGTGATTTTTTCCATGGGTTTCCACTAGTAAGATGCTTCCTCCTGAAACATCCATGTTGCCAACCTCACTTGATGGTGGTGGGGCATAGACAGAGCCCTAAACACTTTTTCGGTAATGTCTGTACAGCTCTCCGCCTTCATTGGATCAGTCCCTCAAATAAATACCTTAGCTCCATTCTTCCTGAACTTTTCCACAGTGTAGCAATCACTATCATCAACAGCTGGTGGCAACACTTGTTGGACTACTGGTGGCACTGGGTTTGGAAGCTCCCCTCGCTCACCTGGGTCTACTAACCCTGCCCGCCCTTGGGCACTCCCCTGACCACCTTCTGGATTGATGTTGGGACCCACTGCTGAGTTTGAGGCTCCATTCTCTGCTACCACTCTTAATAACCACTGAACAATATTTTGAACCACAAAATTTGAATTTGTTGAAGCCTGCACTAGTCCCTATATGGCTGTCAGGATCTGGGTCATTACACTCTCTATGTTCGAATTTGACTCAGTAGTTTAGTTTAATTGTCTACGAGTGCCTGCTATCTGAAATGTCAAAAATTTTTCCCATCAAGGTTCATTAATATGTTCTTTTTCAGTCATGACTTAGGTTTATTAGCAAATAAATTTGTCAATTAATAACATAAAACATTGGGAAAAGATAAGTATTGGACTTTTCAACAAGGTACTTGAGTCATAAAGTGTGAGGTTGTGGGAAACCTGGCTCAGATACCACCTGTAACCACCCGCCCTAACCGGCCGGGGGTTACTCAAAAAGATAAATGAGGTACACATGACATGCAAGATCATGAATCGTAATATGACAACCAAGTTTAGAAATTTATAAGTAATAAAAATAAATCATGTCTTGATAGCATGTGACAATACATAAAAATAAAGTCTCACAATCTCTAACCATTTCTGATAGCCACATTTATAACACAAGAGAATAAAAGGAAGTCCAATTTATTATCAATTCACCAAACCTAGGTTGGTAAAAGAACCACCAACCACACCTTTAATCCTCAGTCCAAAGTTGCTCACCTGCGGAGGCAAATCCACATTAGTGATAAAACCACTAAGCCACATAATTAAATGAAAGAAGTCAATATAATCCCTATTATCATTTCTCTAGACTTTTAGTTGTTATGAGCCTATGCTGAGCTCTAATTATGCTGGGACGGGTGGCCACCTCATACACCTCCAATCCCATGCATGCGTAGACACACTACATGGCCCACGACATGTAATTACCGATATTCGCCATTGACTCACCCTCTCTGTATCACAAGTGCATAATGAGCCGTCTTACACTACTATGCCATGTCACCCCTTTCAGCATGAGGGCAGGTATTTAATCTTTCAGGGGTGCTACCCTATGTCTAATTGAGTCGACCCTGGTTGCGCTCGGCGCATGATGGTCGGATTTGAATTCAAGTTGACCAAGACTCCCACATAGTAATTATAAAGGGTGCGGCCCTCTGTCAAATTGAGTAAATTCCTTGACCCCAGTTGCACTCGGTGCATGGTGGTCAAACCTGGATAGTTCATAAGTGAAACCATGACCAACGATCCTAATCTGAACGATAACGTAAAATTATACATAAGTATAATTTTATTCCAGTGGGAATGCATGCAATTACATGACTAATATATATATCATTATCAAAATTGGACAACATAAAGCATGGAACATTCAACAATCTTAAATATTAAATTATACATGTGACATAATCATTTAAGTCCTACTTTACATTTTAAGTTGATTATCTAAATCATAATTCACACTTTACTAATGATAAAATAATTATTAACTTATAAACAAGTATTTAATTACTATTATTAGTATATTTTCCTTTGAGATGATAATTACTTAACCACAATCTTGACAATTTAATTTACGGTGTTAATCTTTAATCATTATCATTATTAATAACAATTTAATTAATTAAGTCTTTCAATTAAGTTATTTAAAATGATTTGTACTATCTTACCGTAAAGATATTACTAATACAATTATTTTAAATTATTCAACTCAATAAAAGTTTGAGCTTAATTTATTTTCATTATGCCATTTACATTTAACGCTTAAGATTTTTACACGATTATAGTTTAATAACCCACTTTCCACTTTACTAACTTGTTATTAAAATAATCACTTTATCTACCTAGTATTAAATTTAATATGGTAAAGGTGAAATTTTTATTTCATTAATCACTTATAACCATCCGATTTAAATTAATAGCTTATAATACACTGATTAATTTTTAACAGTTTATCATTACTGTATTTTTTTATTACTCATGGCGATCTCGTACATTAATTATTTAGTTTAGCAACTGTAACCCATAACCATTAGAATAATAATTTTTAAGGATTTATTACGAGCTAATATTATTTTTACAAGTTTATATTTACAAGTTTGCCATCTTCTTCTTCCCGAATGCTCTTCTCTTCTCCTACCCTTACCTAGGCTCGAAAACCAGATCACAACCTTCACTAACTGCTTCCCCAATGATCCAATTGATCAACCATATTGAGCATCCCAACACAGCATCAACAACAAGATAAAATAAGCAAGCCAGGAAGCTTCAAGTTTGTGCCTCACAGCAAAGACAGTGAAAAAAAAAATAACGCGGACGCAGGTTGTGCTTTGTCGACAGCATCAAGGCTTCATTCACAGCAGTTCAGGCAGCCAGAACAATCCATAATGGACGACCTTCTCGCCGGAATTCACGGTGGCAAAGTGCAGAAGTGGGGAGAACGACCATACTCCATGCAACGTCCAAAGGAGGCCATTCCTTCCTGTTTTGATGCTAGCCTGAGGTCGTGGAACATCTAAATCGGAGCAAGGTGCAAGAAAGGAGGGGTCTTGAGGCTGGGAGAAGAGGAACATGCCTGGGTTGGTGCAGGACGGCGTCTTGGATCGCTGCTGTAAATCACGCACATGAGGCCTCCTCGCTGGCTGATTTTATCTTGTTGTTGATGCTTTGTTGGTATGTTTAGATGGTGGTTCAATTGGGTGCCAAGATAAGGGTTGGAGGAGAAGGACGAACCTGTTTTTGGAGAAGAGAAGAATGGTGACGGGAAGAAGAAGAAGAAGAAGAGGAAAAAGGAGGTTGGCAGTTGTGTAAATATGGGTTGACTCGATACCGACTAGAGTTTAAAAAAAATAATACTCACTCGTAATAAAAATATAAAAAATAATCATTCTAATAGGTTATGGTTAAAGTCACTAAACTAATTAATTATTGGACGAAATCGACATGGTCATATGTAAT
This sequence comes from Piper betle, assembly GCA_033002965.1. Classification (NCBI taxonomy): domain Eukaryota; kingdom Viridiplantae; phylum Streptophyta; class Magnoliopsida; order Piperales; family Piperaceae; genus Piper; species Piper betle. The sequence continues at coordinate 28,962 of JAURVB010002480.1, read as the reverse complement.
AAAAAAATACGGTAATGATAAAAGATTGAAAAATAATCGGTATACTATAAGTGATTAATTTTAATTTGGATGTTTATAAGGGATTAATAAAATAAATATTTTACCTTTACCATGTTAAATTTAATATTAGGTAAATAAGGTGATTATTTTAATCACGAGTCAGTAAGGTAGAAAAAGGGTTATTAAAATATAATCGGGTAAAAATCACAAGCATAGAACCTAAATAGCATAATGAAAATAAATGAAGTTCGAAACTTTATTGAGTTGAATTATTTAAAATAATTGTATTAGTAATATCTTTGATTTAGAATAATGCAAATTAATTTAATTAATTTAATCAAACAACTTAATTGATTAAATTGCTATAATTAATAGTAGCGATTACAAATTATAACAGTAAACTAAATCATCAAGATTGGGCTTAAGTAATTATCATCGCAAAGGAAAATTAAATACTTGTTTATTAGTAATAAATATTTTATCAATTGTTAGGTATTAATTATGACATAGATAATTAATTTAAAATGTAAAGTAAGACTTAAATGAACAAATCACATGAATAATTTAATATTTAATATTGTTGAATTTTAATAGTGATGCATATATTAGTCATTTAGTTACATGCATTCCTACTCGAATAAAATTATACTTAAGTATAATTTTATGTTCTCGTTTAGAATATGATCATTGGTCACATCTGCGAGTTCAAAATATCCAGGTCCGTATAATCATTTGAAATGTTGTATTTTCCCATATTGGTATAATTATTTGAAATGTTGTATATTCCCAAACTGGAATAATTATCTGAAATGTTGTATTTTCCCCAAACAGGTAGCCTTTCTTGGTACTAATGTCAGAATGAACTGTGAGATGATTTTTATTATCAGAATGAGCTGGGACACAATTTCTAATCTCAGATTGAACTGGGAGAAAATGACTAATCTCAGAATGACTTAGGAGACCACCTAATCTCAGAATGAACTGGGAGATAATGACTAATCTCAGAATGACCTAAGAGACCACCTAATCTCAGAATGAGCTGGGAGACACTTTCTAATCTCAGAATGAACTATAAGACAATGACGAATCTCAGTTGGACATGGGAGATCACCTAATCTCAGAATGAGTTGGGAGACAATTTTTATTCTCAGAATGAGCTGGGAGACGACTTTTATGAATCTCAGAATGACCTGAGAGACAAATTACTAATCTTAAAATGACCTGAGAGGTAATTACTAAAAGACTTGTGAAACGATAATAAAAAATGGGTGAAATGATAATAAGGATTATATTGACTTCTGTCATTTAATTATGCGGCTTAGTGGTTTTATCACTAATGTGGAATTACCTCCGCAGGTGAGCAGCTGTGAACTGAAGAATAGAAGTGTGGTTGGTGGTTCTTTAACTAACCTAGGTATGGTGAATCGATAATAAAAAAAATTGGACTTCCTTATTATTCTCTTATTCTCTTATAGGAAACGGTCCAAGACTATGGGACAGTTATTTTATAATTTGGAGAACATGATTTATTGTTATGATTTATATTATATGTTGCGAGACTTATTTGCTGTATTTCAATTCATGTTCTGGATTATTACCGTTTCATCAATTATATTTTTAAGTAACACCTGGTCCAGTTCGGGCGTGTCTTTACAGGAGGTATCAGAGCCATTGTAAACACCGTGAAAAAAAATTATGAGGACGCGGTCTAGAAAGGACCGAACGTGGTCTGGGAAGGACTGAACGTGTTATATTCTTTACTCGGTCAATTATTTACCCAGTTAAATGAAATACGGGTCTATGGGTGTTTTCACATACCCTAGCCATCATTTTCATTTTTATAAATTTTCAAGAGGATGTCATTTTTGGTGTAAGGGGCACGGGCGTCTTCCTAACCTTAGCCGCCTAGCTCTCCTCCTCCTTACCGGGGCTTCTTCCTTGTTTGAGTATCCTTCTTATCTCCCTATTCTTAATTTTCATGTATTCATGTCTTTTTAATTGATACTATGCTTGATAAACATGAGAAATAAAGTTTGAAATCATAAATAAACAACATGAACTAAATTGAAAACTGGAATCCTGTTCATGGCCGAGTAGTCTGAAATTTTGGCAAGATGGGTGACCGTAAGAACAATTTCATGGCATCTATCACAACCCCGACGACCTCTCTTGCTGCTAGGTCGATGGGAGGGCTTGCCATGTCACTGGTTTCCGGTGGGTGGTGAAATTGTTGCGGTGAATGGGCGGAGTTGCAAGGGTGATGGAAGTGGCGACGTTCTGCTGCAATAAGTGCTGTAATGGACATTCCGAGGGGTAGACATTGGTTCTGCTTCATCGACAGCATCATGGGTTCCTTCACAGCAGTTCAGGCAGTCGGAACTGTCCAAACGGACGACCTTCTCGCCAGAATTCATGGTGGCGAAGTGGAGAAGTGGGGAGAATGACCATACTCCATGCAACGTCCAAAGGTAGCCAATATTTCCTATTTTGATGCTAGCCTGAGATCGTGGAACATCTGAATTGGAGCAAGGTGCAAGAAAGGAGGGGTCTTGAGGCTGGGAGAAGAGGAACACAACTGGGTTGGTGTAGGACGGCGTTTTGGATCGCTGCTGTAAATCATGCACATGAGGCCTCCTCGCTTGCTGATTTTATCTTGTTGTTGACGCTTTGTTAGGATGTTTAGATGGTGGTTCAATTGGGTGCCAAGATAAGGGTTGGAGGAGAAGGACGAACCTGTTTTTGGAGAAGAGAAGAATGGCGACGGGAAGTAGAATAAGAATAGGAAGAAGTTATGGGTTGACTCGATACCCACTCGAGTTAAAAAAATAATACTAAATGGTAATAAATCTTTAAAAAATAATCATTTTAATGGTCATGGTTAAAGTCGCTAAACTAATTAATTATTTAACAAAATCGAGATAGACATAAGTAATAAAAAAATACAGTAATGATAAATAGTCAAAAATTAATCGGCGTAGTATAAGTGATTAATTATAAATTTGATGTTTATAAGGGATTAATAAAATAATGATTTTACCTTTACAATATTAAATTTAATACTAGGTAAATAAAGTGATTATTTTAATAACAAGTCATTAAGGTAGAAAAGGGGTTATTAAAATCACAAGCGTCATATCTAAATAGCCTAATGAAATAAACGAAGTTCAAAATTTTATTAGGTTGAATAATTTAACATAATTGTATTAGTAATATCTTTGAATTAGAATAATGCAAATTAATTTGATTAATTAAACCAAACAACTTAATTAATTAAATTGCTATTACTAATAGTAGCGATTAAAAATTATAATCGTAAACTAAATTATGAAGATCAGGGTTAAGTAATTATCATCACAAAGGAAAATTAAATACTTGTTTATTTGTAATAATTATTTTATCAATTTTTAGGTATTAATTATCATTTAGATAATTAGTTTAAAATGTAAAGTAGGACTTAAATGATTAAATCACATGAACAATTTAATATTTAATATTGTTCAATTTTAATAGCGATAAATATAATAGTAATTTTGTTGTATACATTCCTACTCGAATAAAAATATACTTATGTATAATTTTATGTTATCATTCAGATTAAGATCATGAGTTGCAACTGCGAGTTCAAAATATCTAGGACCGTATATTCATTTGAAATGTTGTATTTTCCTAAACTCGTATAATTATTTGAAATGTTGTATTTTCCCAAAATGATATAATTATTTGAAATGTTATATTTTTTCAAACTGGTAGCCTTTGTCGACACTAATCTCAGAATGAACTGGGAGATGATTTTTAGTCTTAGAATGAGTTGGGTGGCAATTTCTAATCTCAGAATGAACTGGGAGACAGTGACTAATATCAGAATGACCTAGAAGACTACCTAATCTTAGAATGAGCTGGGAGACAATTTCTAATCTCAGAATGAGCTGAGAGACAATTTCTAATCTCAGAATGAACTGGGAGACAATGTCTCATCTCAGAGTGATTTGGGAGACCACCCAATCTCAGAATGAGCTGGGAGACAATTTCTAATCTCAGAATGAACTGGGAGACAATGACTAATGTCAGAATGACTTGGGAGACTACCTAATCTAAGAATGAGCTGGGAGACAATTTCTAATCTCAGAATGAACTGGGAGACAATGACTAATCTCAGAATGACATGGGAGACCACCTAATCTTAGAATGAGTTGGGAGACAATTTCTAATCTCAGAATGAACTGGGTGACAATGACTAATCTTAGAATGACCTGGGAGACCACCTAATCTCAAAATGACCTTGGAGACAATTTCTAATCTTAGAATGAGCTGGGAGACGACTTTTACGAATCTGAGAATGACTTGAGAGAAAAATTACTAATCTCAGAATGACCTGAGAGATAATTACTATAAGACTTGTGAAACGTAAGAAAAATGGGTGAAATGATAATAGGGATTATATAGACTTGTTTAATTTAATTACGCGTCTTAGTGGTTTTATCACAAACTCGAAACTGCCTTTGCAGGTGAGTAGTTGTGGACTAAAGAATAAAAGTGTGGTTGGTGGTTCTTTTACCAACCTAGGTATGGTGAATCGATAATAAAAAAATTGGACTTCCTTATTATACTCGTGCTATGAATGTGGCTCTAGGAAACGGTCCGAGATTATTGGACGGTTATTTTATATTTTAGAGAACATGATTTATTGTTATGATTTATATTATATGTTACGACACTTATTTGCTGTATTTCAAAGCATGTTTTGGAATATTACCGTTACATCAATTATATTTTTAATTAACACCCGGTCCGGTTTGGGCGGGTCGTTTCACTTACAGTAGCTATCCTTGGGTGACACCGCCCTGCACCAGGGCGCACGATGCCTGGCCAGCAGCACCGCTGGGAATGCTTCCCTTCTCCCCGCACGACAATCCAAAACATCAAGGCAAGCTCTGTGAGCATGCACGGCTTGAGCCTCGGCCAACGAACTGGTATGGATGCCTTACTTGACAAGCAGTGAAGGAATCCCCCACAGTGTTGCCCTTATCCCATGCATAGAAATCATAAGACGATAGAGACTGCAACTCAATTATCCTAACCCAAACAATTACATAGCATACAACATTGATGAAGCAAGAGCAATACCAGGGCGATCGTGAAATGATGAAACACTAGAACTTTGCATGGCGATCATGAAATGCATGCTTACCGGAAAACAAAACAACAACTATAAAATGAGAAAAAGAAGAACAAGGAAAGCATACCGAACAGGACATAAAGACAACATGTAAAAACACCGCCAAGAGAGGAGAGCAAAAAGGAGAGAAAGGAGAATAAAATGGGAAGTAGGCGGCTAGGGTGAAGGAAGACTCCCCCTTTAAAAAAATAAAAATGACGGTTAGGGTATGGGAAAACACCCCAAAACCCGTATTTCATTTAATCTGGTAGAGAATTAAATATAATAATAATAATAATAATCGAATATTCGATCCTTCCCAAATCGAATCGAATATTTTATTTTTATTTTTTAATTTTTTTCACCGTCTTTACAGAGGTAATGTCTCTATATTTTGAGGGCAAAAACCACTACTGCATGTTCCAAATCCTGAGTAGGGTAGTTATACTCATGCACCTTTAGTTGACAAGATGCATATGCGATAACCTTTTCTCTCTGCTTCAAAACACAACCAAGGCCAATTCTTGAGGCATATGCGATAACCTTTTATCTTGTTGGTGATGCTTTGGTGGGATGTTTAGATAGTGGTTCAATTGGGTGCCAAGATAAGGGTTGGAGGAGAGAGAGGAACCAGTTTTTTGATAATAGAAGAATGGCGATGGGCAAAAGAATAAGAACAGCAAGAAGGAGGGTGGCAGTTTTGTAAATATGGGTTGATTAGATACCGACTCGAGTTTAAAAAAATAATACTTAATAGTAATAAATCTTTAAAAAATAATCATTTTAACGGGTTATGGTTAAAGTCGCTAAACTAATTTATTAATAAACGAAATCGACATGGACATAAGTAATAAAAAAATATGATAACGATAAACGGTCGATAATTAACGGCATAATATAAGTTATTTATTTTAAATTTGATGTTTATAAGGGATTAATAAAATAAAGATTTTACCTTTACCATTTAAATTTAATATTAGGTAAATAAAGTGATTATTTTAATAACGAGTCAGTAAGGTAGAAAAGGGGTTATTAAAATATAATCGGGTAAAAATCACAAGCGACGAACCTAATAGCATAATGAAAATAAATTAAGTTCGAAACATTATTTAGTTGAATAATTTAAAATAATTGTATTAGTAATATCTTTGAATTAGAATAATGCAAATTAATTTAACCAAACAACTTAATTAATTAAATTGCTATAATTAATAGTAGCAATTAAAAATTATAACCGTAAACTAAATCATCAAGATCGGGGTTAAGTAATTATCATCGCAAAGGAAAATTAAATACTTGTTTATTAATAATTATTTTAGATGGTAAGTCATTATAGGTGTGCCACTTGTACGCCATGCTAGGTGCACGTGACACCTTAAACTAATGAGTGTATATAAGGCACCTTTACAATCAGAGGTGTTATCTACATAGTATGGGTTGTATAGGTCACATGTACGATATGGATAATAGTGTCATGAGACAGTGTGCCCCACTTTAGCTATACATATGAGTGGCAATGCTTTAAAAAAAAATTACTCATGACCATATTATATATTCGAAGATGAAGATTCCTAAGCTGGGGAGATTGTAAAACCTCAATTTTTCACTTTAATATATTTTCGAGGACAAAAATTCCTAAGCTTGGGAGATTATAAAGCCGCGAAAATAAAATAATAATTAGGTTATTTTATTTAAAGTTTTATAAATCTTAAAATGAACCATAAATATTATTTAATTAAATAAATTCATAAGAATCCATATCAATTATAAATCATTCGTATTCACTTAATAGTATGTTTTTGACTTTTCATTATCATACAAATGACATAATAATGAGTGGTTACGTTTTTGTATAAAATTTAATGTAATGACTTCTTAAATTCCACACATATTAATAAAATTTAATATAATGACTTCTCAAATTCCACACATATTATTCTATATAAAGGAGAGTTCTATTGTTACATAAAACATTCTCTTGATAGGTTGTGAGCACATTTGACACACAAAAGGGAAGATTTTAGGATTATTTTTTATAGTTGCGGGTTCTCCCCAAATTATCAGGTCCGTATAATTATTTAAAATGTTGTATTGTCCGTATAATTATTTAAAATGTTGTATTGTCTATAATTATGTTGTATTGTCTGTATAATTTTTAAAATGTTGTATTGTCCATATAATTATTTAAAATATTGTATTGTCAGTATAATTATTTAAAATGTTGTATTTTCCCTTCAGGACAACCTAGTCAGCTTGCGCCTAGATTTGACCACCATGGACCGAGTGCAACTATGGTTAAGGAATTGACTCATTTGACATGGGCTACGTCCTTCATAACCAAATAATGGACATGATGGACTGACCCATCAGCCAATAAATTAGACATGGCAGATTGGACTTGCCAGCTAGTTACGGACATGGTGGATTGGACTCACCAGCAGATAACGGACATGGCAGTTTGGACTCGCCAGCCGGTAATGGACATGATGGACTGCCCCATCAGCCAATTACGGACATGGTAGACTGACCCATCAGCTAATAGATGGACATGGTGGACTGACCCATCAGCTAATAGATGGACATGGTGGACTGACCCATCAGCCAATTAACGGACATGGTGGATTGGACACACCAGCAGATAACGGACATGGTGGATTGGACTCGCCAGCAAATAACGGACATGGCGGATTGGACTTGCCAGCCAGTTACAAACATGGCGGATTGGACTTGCCAGCCGATAACGGACATGGCAGATTGGACTCACCAGCCGATAACGGACATGATGGACTGCCCCATCAGCCAATTACGGATATGGTAGACTGCCCCATCAGCCAATAGATGGACATGGTGGACTGACCCATCAGCCAACTAACGGACATGGTGGATTGGACCCATCAGCCAACTAAAGGACATGGCGGATAGGACTCGCCAGCCGATAACGGACAGGGCGGATTGGACTCGCCAGCCAATTACGAACATGGTGGATTGGACTCCCCAGCCGGTAATGGACATAATGGACTAACCCATCAGCCAATGGATCGACATAATGGACTAACCCATCAGCCATTGGATGGACATGGCGGATTGGACTCGCTAGCCGGTAATGGACATGATGGATTGACCCACTAGCCAATATTGGAAATGGTGGATTGGACTCACCAGCCGATAACGTACATGGCGGATAGGACTCACCAGCCGATAACGTACATGGCGGATTGGACTCACCAGCCGATAACGTACATGGCGGATTGGACTCACCAGCCGATAACGTACATGGCGGATTGGACTCACCAGCCGATAACGGACATGGCGGATTGGACTCACCTACCGATAACGGACATGGTGGATTGGACTCACCTGCCGATAATGGACATGGCGGATTGGACTTGCCAGCCGGTAATGGACATGATGGACTGACCATCAACCAATAAATTGGACATGGCAGATTGGACTCGCTAGCTGATTACGGACATGGTCGATTGGACTCACCAGCCAATAACGACATGGCAGATTGGACTCGCCAGCTGGTAATGGACATGATGGACTGACCAATCAGCCAATAAATTGGACATGGGGGATGGGACTCGCGAACCAATTACGAACATGGTGGATTGGACTTATTAGCCCATAACGGACATGGCGGATTGGACTCGCCAACCGGTAATGGACATGATGGACGGACCCATCAGCCAAAAAATTTGACATGGCGGATTAGACTCGCCAGCCGGTAATGGACATGATGGACTAACTCATCAGCCAATAAATTTGACATGGCAGATTGGACTTGCCAGCCAATTAGGGACATGGTGAGTGACCCATCAGCCAATAGATGGACATGGTGGACTGACCCATCAGCCAACTAAAGGACATGGTGGATTAGACTCACCAGCCGATAACAGACAAGGCGGATTAGACTCGCCACCCAATTACGGACATGGCAGATTGGACTCGCCAGACAATTACAAATATGGTGCATTGGACTAACCAGCTAGTAATGGACATGATGGACTAACCCATCAGCCAATAAATGGACTTTGCGTATTGGACTCGCCAGCCGGTAATGGACATGATGGATTGACCCATCAGCCAATAAATTGGACAAGGTAGATTGGACTCGCAAGTCGATAATGGACAAGGTGGATTGGAATACCCAGCCGATAACGGACATGGTAGATTTGACTTGCCAGCTGGTAATAGACATGATGGACTGACCAATTAGCCAATAAATTGGACATGGCGGATTGGACTCGCCAGCCAATTACGGACATGGTGGATTGGACTCACGAACCGATAACGGGCATGGCAGATTGGACACTCCAGCCGATAACGGACCTGATGGACTGACTCATTAGCCAATAAATTTGACATGGCGGATTTGACTCGCCAGCCAATTACGGACATGGTGCATTGGACTCACCAGCCGATAATGGATATAGCGGATTAGGCTCGCCGACAAGTAAGGGACATGGTGGACTGATCCATCAGCTAATAAATTGGACATGGCAGATTGGACTCGCCAGCGAACTACGGACATGGAGCATTGGACAGACCAACGGATAACAGACATGGCGGATTGGACTCGCCAGCCGGTAATGGGCATGATGGACTGACCCATCAGCCAATAAATTGGACATGGCAGATTGAACTCGCCAGCCAATTACGGATATGGTAGACTGACCCATCAACCAATAGATGGACACGGTGGACTGACCCATCTGCCAACTAATGGACATGATGGACTGACCAATCAGCCAATAAATTGGACATGGCGGATTGGACTCGCCAGCCGGTAGTGCACATGATGGACTGATCCATCAGCCAAAAAATTGGACATGGCGTATTGGACTCGCAAGATAATTACGGACATGGTATACTGAACCATCATCCAATAGATGGACATGGTGGACTGACCCATCAGCCAACTAATGGACATGGTGGATTGGACTCACCAGCCGATAACGGACATGGCGGATTGGACTCGCAAGCCAATTACGGACATTGCGGATTGGACTCGCCAACCATTTACGGACATGATGGATTGACCCATCAGCCAATAGATGGACATGGCGGATTGGACTCGCCAGCCAATTACGGACATGGTGATTTGGACTCACCAACCGATAACGGGCATGGCAAATTGGACTCTCCAGCCGGTAATGGACATGATGGACTGACAAATTAGATAATAAATTGGACATGGCGGATTTGACTCGCCAGCCAATTACGGACATGGTGCATTGGACTCACCAGCCGATAACGGATATGGCGGATTAGACTCGCCAACAGGTAAGGGACATGGTGGACTGACCTATCAGCCAATAAATTGGACATAGCGGATTGGACTCGCCAGCCAATTACGGACATGGTGCATTGGACACACCAACTGATAACGGACATGGTAGATTCGACTCGCCAGCCGGTAATGGACATTATGGACTGACCCATCAGCCAATAAATTTGACATGGCAGATTGAACTCGCAAGCCAATTCGGACATGGTAGACTGGCCCATCCACCAATAGATGGACACGGTGGACTGAACCATCAGCCAACTAATGGAAATGGTAGATTGGACTCGCCAGCTAATACAGACATGGTAGACTGACTCGCCAACTAATAGACATGTTGGATGGACTCGCCAGCCAATACTGACATGGTGACTGACCCATCAGCCAACTAGTGGACATGATGGACTGACCCATCAGCTAATAAATTGGACATGGCGGACTGGACTCGCCAGCCGGTAGTGCACATGATGGACTGATTCATCAGCCAAAGAATTAGACATGGCGTATTGGACTCGCCAGCTAATTACGGACATGGTAGACTGACCATCATCAAATAAATGGACATGGTGGACTGACCCATCAGCCAACTAATGGACATGGTGAGTTGGACACACCAGCCGATAACAGACATGGCGTATCGGACTCGCTAGCCAATTACGGACATGGCGAATTGGACTCGCCAGCCTTTTACGAACACGATGGATTGACCCATCAGCCAATAGATGGACATGGCGGATTGGAATCGCCAGTCGGTAATGGACATGATGGATTGACCCATTAGCTAATAAATTGGACATGGTGGATTGGACTCGCCAGCCCATAATGGACATGGTGGATTGGACTCACCACCCGATAACGGACATGGCAGATTGGACGTGCCAGCTGGTAATGGACGTGCCAGCCGGTAATGGACATGATTGACTGACCCATCAACAATAAAGTTGACATGGCGGATTGGACTCGCCAGCAAATTTCGGAAATTGTGGATTGGACTCGCCAGCTAATTACTGAAATGGTGGATTGGACTCACTAGCCGATAACGGACATGGCAGATTGGACTCGCCAGCCGGTAATGGACATGATGGACTGACCCATCAGCTAATAAATTGGACATGGCGGATTGGACTCTCCAGCCGATTACCGCCATGTCCAATTACAGAAATGGTGGATGGGACTCACCAGCCGATAACGGAAATGGCGGATTGGACTCGCCAACAAGTAATGGACATGATTGACTAAGTCATCAGCTAATAAATTGGACATAGCAGATTAGACTCGCCAGCCAATTACGGATATGGTCGACTGACCCATCAGCTATTAGATGGACATGGTGGCCTGACCCATCAGCTAACTAATGGACATGGTGGATTGGACTCCACAGCCGATAATGGACATAGTAGATTGGACTCGCTAGCTGGTAATGGATAGGATGGACTGACCCATCAGCCAATAAATTGGACATGGGGGATTGGACTCGCCAGCAAACAACATACATGGTAGATTGGACTCACCAGCCCATAACGGACATGGCGGATTGGACTCGCCAGCCGGTAAAGGACATGATGGACTGACCCATCAGCAAATAAATTTCACTTGGCGGATTGGACTCGCCAGCACATTGCGGACATGGTGGATTGACTAACCTGCCGATAACGGACATGGCTGATTGGACTCGCCAGCCGGTAACGGACATGATGGACTAACTCATTAGCCAATAAATTGGACATGGCAGATTGAACATGCCAGCCAATTACGTACATGGCAAACTGACCCATCAGCCAATAGATGGACATGGTGGACTGACCCATCACCCAACTAACGAACGAGCTGGATTGGACACACCAGCCGATAATGGACATGGCGGACTGGACTCGCTAGCCAATTACGAACATGGCGGATTGGACTCGCCAGCAAATGATGGACTTGGTGGATTGGACTCCCCAACCGGTAATGGACATGATGGACTAACCCATCAGCCAATAGATGGACATGGCGGATTTGACTCGCTAGCCGGTAATGGACACGATGGATTGACCCATCAGCCAATAAATTGGAAATGGTGGATTGGACTCGCCAGCCGATAACAGATATGGTGGATTGGACTCCCTGCGATAACGGACATGGTGGATTGGACTTGCCAGCCAGTAATGGACATGATGGACTGACCAATCAACCAATAAATTGTACATGGCAGATTGGATTTGCCAGCTAATTACGGATATGGTCAATTTGCTCACCAGCTGATAACGGACATGGCAGATTGGACTCGCCTGCTGTTAATGGACGTGATGGACTGACCCATTAGCCAATAAGTTGCACATGGCGGACTAGACTCGCCAGCCAATTACGGACATGGTGGATTGACTCACCTGCTGATAATAGACATGGCGGATTGGACTCGCCAGCCGGTAATGCACACGATGGACTAATTCATTAGGTAATAAATTGGACATGGTAGATTTGACTTGCCAGCCAATTACAAACAAGGTAAACTGACCCATCAGCCAATAGATGGACATGGTGGACTGACCAATCAGCCAACTAATGGACATGGTGGATTAGACTCACCAGTTGATAACGGACATGGCGGATTAGACTCGCCACCAAATTACGGACATGGAAGATTGGACTCGCTAGACAATTACAGACATGGTGCATTGGACAAACCAGCTAGTAATGGACGTCATGGACTTAGCAATCAGCCAAAAGATGGACTTTACGTATTGGGCTCGCCAGCCGGTAATGGACAAGATGGATTGACCCATCAGCCAATAAATTTGACATGGTGGATTGAACTCGCAAGTCGATAATGGAAAAAGGTGGCATGCCAGCCAATTAGACATGGCAGATTGGACTTGCCAGCCAATTAGGGACATGGTGGCTTGGACTCACCAACAGATAACGGGCATGGCAGATTAGGCACTCCAGCCGGTAATGGACATGATGGACTGAAACATTAGCCAATAAATTGGACATGGTGGATAGGACTCGCCAGCCAATTACGGACATGGTGCATTGGACTCATCAGCCGAAAACGGATATGCCGGATTTGACTCGCCGACAGGTAAGGGACATGGTGGACTGACCCATCAGCCAACTAATGGACATGGTGAATTGGACTCACCAGCCGATAACGGACATGGCGTATCGGACTCGCTAGCAAATTATGGACATGGCGAATTGGACTCGCCAGCCTTTTATGAACACGATGGATTGACCCATTAGCTAATAAATTGGACATGGTGGATTGGACTTGCCAGCCCATAATGGACATGGTGGATTGGACTCACCACCCGATAACGGACATGGCAAATTGGACGTGCCAGCCGGTAATGGACATGATTGACTGACCCATCAACAATAAAGTTGACATGGCGGATTGGACTCGCCAGCCAATTTCGGAAATTGTGGATTGGCCTCGCCAGCTAATTACTGAAATAGTGGATTCGACTCACTAGCTGATAACGGACATGGCAGATTGGACTCGCCAGCCGGTAATGGACATGATGGACAGACCCATCAGCTAATAAATTGGACATGGCGGATTGGACTCTCCAGCCGATTACCGCCATGTCCAATTACAGAAATGGTGGATGGACCTCACCAGCCGATAACGGAAATGGCGGATTGGACTCGCCAACAGGTAATGGACATTATTGACTGAGTCATCAGCTAATAAATAGGACATAGCAGATTAGACTCGCCAGCCAATTACGGATATGGTCGACTGACCCATCAGCTATTAGATGGACATGGTGGCCTGACCCATCAGCTAACTAATGGACATGGTGGATTGGACTCCACAGCCGATAATGGACATAGTAGATTGGACTCGCTAGCTGGTAATGGACAGGATGGACTGACCCATCAGCCAATAAATTGGACATGGGGGATTGGACTCGCCAACAAACAACGGACATGGCAGATTGGACTCACCAGCCCATAACGGACATGGCGGATTGGACTTGCCAACCGGTAAAGGACATGATGGACTGACCCATCAGCAAATAAATTTGACTTGGCGGATTGGACTCGCCAGCACATTGCGGACATGGTGGATTGACTAACCTGCCAATAACGGACATGGTGGACTGACCAATCCAGCCAACTAATGGACATGGTGGATTAGACTCACCAGCTGATAACGTACATGGTGGATTAGACTTGCCACCAAATTACGGACATGGAAGATTGGACTCGCTAGACAATTACAGATATGGTGCATTGGACAAACCAGCTAGTAATGGACGTCATGGACTCAACAATCAGCCAATAGATGGACTTTACGTATTGGACTCGCCAGTCGGTAATGGACAAGATGGATTGACAAATCATCCAATAAATTTGACATGGTGGATTGGACTCACAAGTCGATAATGGAAAAAGGTGGCTTGCCAGCCAATTAGACATGGCAGATTGGACTTGCCAGCCAATTAGGGACATGGTGGCTTGGACTCACCAACCGATAACGGGCATGGCAGATTAGACACTCCAGCGGGTAATGGACATGATGGACTAAAACATTAGCCAATAAATTGGACATGGCGGATAGGACTCGCCAGCCAATTACGGACATGGTGCATTGGACTCATCAGCCGAAAATGGATATGCCGGATTTGACTCGCCGACAGGTAAGGGACATGGTGGACTGACGCTTCAGCCAATAAATTGGACATGGCGGATTGGACTCGCCAGCAAATTACGAAAATGGTGCATTGGACACACCAACTGATAACGGACATGGCGGATTGTACTCGCCAGCCGGTAATGGACATGATGGACTGACCCATCAGCCAATAAATTAGACATGCCAGATTGAACTCGCTAGCAAATTACGGACATGGTATACTATCCCATCAACCAATAGATGGACACGGTGGACTAACCCATCAACCAACTAATGGACATGGTGGATTGGACTCACCAGCAGATAATGGACATGGCGGATTGGACTCGCCAGCCGGTAATGGACATGATGGACTGACCCATTAGCTGATAAAATTGACATGGCGGATTGGACTCGCCAGCCGGTAATGGACATGATGGATTGACCCATCAACCAATATGTTGGATATGGTGGATTGGACTCGCAAGTCGATAACGGAGAAGGTGGATTGGACTCACCAGCCGATAACGGACATGGTAGATTTGACTTCCCAGCTGGTAATGGAAATGATAGACTGACCAATCAGAAAATAAATTAGACATTGCAGATTGGACTTACCAGCCAATTAGGGACATGGTGGCTTGGACTTACCAACCGATAATGGACATGATGGACTGAAACATTTGCCAATAAGTTGGACATGGCGGGTAGGACTCGCCAGCCAATTATAGACATGGTGCATTGGACTCACCAGCCAAAAACGGACATAGCGGATTGTACTCGCCAGCCTGTAATGGACATGTTGGACTGACCCATCAGCCAATAAATTGGACATGGCAGATTGAATTCGCTAGCCAATTACGGACATGGTATACTAACCCATCCACCAATATATGGACACGGTGGACAGACCCATCAACCAACTAATGGACATGGTGGATTGGATTCGCCAGCCAATTACAGACAAGGTAGACTGACTCATCAGCCAATAGATGGACATGGTGGACTGACCCAGACTCGCAGATAGGTAAGGGATATGGTGGACTGACCCTTCAGCCAATAAATTGGACATTACGGATTGGACTCGCCAGCAAATTACGGACATGGTGCATTTGACACACCAACTGATAACGGACATAGCGGATTGTACTCGCCAGCCTGTAATGGACATGATGGACTGACCCATCAGCCAATAAATTGGACATGGAAGATTGAACTCGCTAGCCAATTACGGGCATGGTATACTAACCCATCCACCAATAGATGGACACGGTGGACTGACCCATCAACCAACTAATGGACATGGTGGATTGGATTGGCCAGCATATTACAGACATGGTAGACTGACTCATCAGCCAATAGATGGACATGGTGGACTGACCCATCAACCAACTAATGGACATAGTGGATTGGACTCGCCAGCCAATTATAGACATGGTAGACTGACACATCAGCCAGTAGATGACATGGAGGACTAACCATCAGCAACTAATGGACATGATGGACTGATCCATCAGCCAAAAAATTAGACAAGGCATATTGGACTTGCCAGCTAATTACGGACATCGTACACTGACCCATCATCCAATAGATGCACATGGTTGACTGACCCAACAGCCAACTAATGCACATGGTGGGTTGGACTCACCAGCCGATAATGGACATGGTAGATTGGACTCGCCAGTCAATTACGGACATGATGGATCGACCCATCAGCGAAGAGATGGACATGGTGGATTGGACGCCCCAGCCGGTAATGGACATGATGGATTGTCCCATTAGCTAATAAATTAGACATGGTGGATTGGACTCGCCAACCCATAATGGACATGGTGGATTGGACTCACCAGCCGATAACGGACATGGCAGATTGGACTCGCCAGCCGGTTATGGACATGATGGACTGACCCATCGACAATAAAGTTGACATGGTGGATTGGACTCGCCAGCAAAATATGGACATGGTGGATTGGACTCACCAGCCGATAATGGACATGGCGGATTGGACTCGCCAGCCGGAAATGGACATGATGGACTGACCCATCAGCTAATAAATTGGACATGGCGGATTAGACTCGCTAGCCGGTAATGGACAAGATGGATTGACCCATCCACCAATAAATTGGACATGGTGGATCGGGCTCCCAAGTCGATAACGGACAAGGTGGATTGGACTCACCAGCCGATAACGGACATGGTATATTTGACTTGCCAGCTGGTAATGGACATGATGGACTGGCCCATCAGCCAATAAATTAGACATGGCAGATTGGACACGCCAGCCAATTACGGACATGGTGGATTGGATTCACCAATCGATAACGGGCATGGCAGATTAGACACTCCAGCCGGTTATGGACATGATGGACTGAAACATTAGCCAATAAATTGGACATGGCGGATTGGACTCGCCAGCCAATTACGGACATGGTGCATTGGACACACAAACTGATAACGGACATGGCGGATTGTACTCGCCAACTGGTAATGGACATGATGGACTGACCCATCGGCCAATAAAGTAGACATGGCAGATTGAACTCGCCAGCCAATTACAGACATGGTAGACTGACCCCTCAACGAATAGATGGACATGGTGGACTGAGCAATCAGCCAACTAATGGACATGATGGACTGACCCATCAGCCAATAAATTGGACATGGCAGATTCGACTCGCCAGCCAATAGTGCACATGATGGACTCATGCATCAGCCAAAAATATGACATGGCGTATTGGACTCGCCAGCTAATTACGGACATGGTAGACTGACCCACGATACAATAGATGGACATGGTGGATTGACCCATCAGCCTACTAATGGACAGGGTGGATTGGACTCACCAGCTGATAATGGACATGGTGGATTCGACTCGCTAGCCAATTACGAACATGATGGATTGACCCATCAGCCAATAGATGGACATGGCAGATTGGACTCGCCAGTCGGTAATGGACATGATGGACTGACCCATCAACAATAAAGTTGACATGGCGGATTGGACTTGCCAGCCAATTACGGACATGGTGGATTGGACTCCCAAGCTGATAACGGACGTGGCAGATTGGTCTCGCCAGCCAGTAATGGACAAGATGGACTGACCAGTCAGCTAATAAATTGCACATGGCTGATTGGACTCGCCAACCAATTACAGAAATGGTGGATTGGACTCACCTGCTGATGACGGACATGGCGGATTGGACTCGCCAGCTAATTACCGACATGGTGCATTGGAGACACCAACTGATAACGGATATGGCGGATTGTACTCGCCAGTCGGTAAGCGACATGATGGACTGACCCATTCGCTAATAAATTGGACATGGCAGATTGAACTCGCTAGCCAATTACAGACATGGTATACTAACCCATCCACCAATAGATGGACACGTTGGACTGACCCATCAACCAACTAAGGGACATGGTCGATTGGACTGGCCAGCACATTACAGACATGGTAGACTGACCCATCAGCTAATAGATGGACATGGTGGACCGACCCATCAACCAACTAATGGAGATAGTGGATTGGACTCGCCAGCCAATTACAGACATGGTAGACTAACCCATTAGCCAATAGATGAACATGGTGGACTGACCCGTTAGCCAACTAATGGACATGGTGGATTGGACTCACCACCCGATAATGAACATCGCGGATTGGACTCGCCAGCCGGTTATGGACATGATGGACTGACCCATCGACAATAAAGTTGACATGGCGGATTGGACTCGCCAGCGAAATACGGACATGGTGGATTGGACTCACAAGCCGATAATGGACATGGCGGATTGGACCCGCCAGCGAGAAATTGACATGATAGACTGACCCATCAACTAATCAATTGGACATGGCGGACTAGACTCGCTAGTCGGTAATGGACATGATGGATTGTCCCATCAACCAATAAATTGGACATGTTGGATCAGGCTCCCAAGTCGATAACGGACAAGGTGGATTGGACTCACCAGTCGATAACGGACATGGTAGATTTGACTTGCCAGTAGGTGATGGACATGATGGATTGACCCATCAGCCAATAAATTGGACATGGTAGATTGGACTCCCCAACCAATTACGGACATGGCGGATTGGACTCACCAACTGATAACGGGCATGGCAGATTGGACACTCCAGCCGGTAATGGACATGATGGACTGAAACATTTGCAAATAAATTGGACATGGCGGATTGGACTCGCCAGCTAATTACGGACATGGTGCATTGGACTCATCAGTCGATAATGGATAAGGCAGATTTGACTCGCCAACAGGTAAGGGACATGGTGGACTGACCCATCAGCCAATAAATTTGATATGCCGGATTGGACTCGTCAGCAGGTAAGGGACATGGTGCATTGGACACACCTTGTGAGAACGGACATGGCAGATTGCACTCGCCAGCCGGTAATGGACATGATGGACTGACCCATCAGCCAATAAATTGGACATGGCAGATTGAATTCGCCAGCCAATTACAGAAATGGTGGGTTGGACTCACCAGCCGATAACGAACATGGCGGATTGGACTCGCCAGCCAATTACGGAAATGGTGGATTGCACTCACCAGCCGATAACGGACATGGCAGATTAGACTCGCCAGCCGGTAATGGACATGATGGATTGACCCATCTGCTAATAAATTGGACATGGCAGATTGGACTCGCCAGCCAATTACAGAAATGGTGGATTGGACTCACCAGCCGATAACGGACATGGTGGATTGGACTCGCCAACTGGTAATGGGCACGATGATTGACTGATCAGTTAATAAATAAGACATGGCAGATTGGACTCGTCAGCTAATTACGGACATGGTGGACTGACCCATCAGCTAATAGATGGAAATGGTGGACTCACCCATCAGCTATGTAATGGACATGGTGGATTGGACTCACCAGCCGATAATGGACATGGCGGATTGGACTCGGCAACTGGTAATGGACATGATTGACTGACTCATCAGCTAATAATTAGGACATGGCAGATTGGACTCGCCAACTAATTACGGACATGGTATACTGACCCATCATCTAATAGATGGACATGGTGGACTGACCCATCAGCTAACTAATTGACATGGTGGATTGGACTTACCCGCCGATAACGGACATGGCGGGTTGGACTCGCTAGCCGGTAATGGACATGATGGACTGACCCATCAGCAAATAAATTGTACATGTCGGATTGGACTCGCCATCCAAATACGGACATGGTGGATTGGACTCCCCAGCCGATAACGGACATGGTAGATTTGACTTGCCAGCTGGTAATGGACATGATGGACTGACCCATCAGCCAATAAATTGGACATGGTAGATTGGACTCCCCAACCAATTACGGACATGGTGGATTGGACTCACCAACCGATAACGGGCATGGAGGATTGGGCACTACAGCCGGCAATGGACATGATGGACTGACACATTTGCAAATAAATTGGACATGGCGGATTGGACTCGCCAGCTAATTACGGACATGGTGCATTGGACTCAACAGTCGATAACGGATATGGAAGATTGGACTCACCAACAGGTAAGGGACATGGTGGACTGACCCATTAGCCAATAAATTTGACATGCCGGATTGGACTCGCCAGCCAATTACGGACATGGTGCAATGGACACACCAAGTGATAACGGACTTGGCGGATTAGACTCGCCAGCCGGTAATGGACATTATGGACTGAACCATCAGCCAATAAAATTGGGCATGGCAGATTGAACTCGCCAGGCAATTACAAACATAGTAGACTGACCCATCAACCAATAGATGGACATGGTTGACTGAAGCCAACTAATGGACATGGTGGATTGGACTCGCCAGCCAATTACAGACATGGTAGACTGACCAATCAGCAAATAGATGTACATGGTGGACTGACCCATCAACCAACTAATAGACATGGTGGATTGGACTCGCCCGCCAATTACAGACATGGTAGACTGACCCATCAGCCAATAGACGGACATGGTGGACTGACCCATCAGCCAAGTAATGGACATGATGGGCTGACCCATCAGCAAATAAATTTGACATAGCGGATTGGACTCGCCAGCCGGTAGTGCACATCATGGACTGATCCATCAGCTAAAAAATTGGACATGGCGTATTGGACTCGCCAGCTAATTATGGACATGGTAGACTGACCCATCATCCAATAGATGGACATGGTGGACTAACCCATCATCCTACTAATGGACATGGTGGATTGGACTCACCAGCCGATAATGGACATGGCGGATTGGACTCGCCAGCTAATTACGGACATGGTGGATTGGACCCATTAGCAAATAGATGGACATGGCGGATTGGACACGCTAGACGGTAACGGACATGATGGATTGGCCCGTTAGCTAATAAATTGGACATGGTGGATTGGACTCGCCTGCCCATAATAAACATTGTGGATTGGACTCACCAGCCGATAACAGACATGGAAGATTGGACTTGCCAGTCGGTAATGGACATGATGGACTAACCCATCAACAAAAAAGTCGACATGGCGGATTGGACTCGCCAGCTAATTACGAACATGGTGGATTGGACTCACCAGCCGATAACGGACATGGCGGATTGGACTCGCCAGCTGGTAATGGACATGATGGATTGACCCATCAGCTAATAAATTAGACATGGCGGATTGGACTCGCCAGCCAATTACAGAAATGGTGGGTTGGACTCACCAGTCGATAATGGACATGGCGGATTGGACTCGCCAGCCAATTACGGACATGGTCGATTGGACTCACCAGCCAATAACGGCATGGCGGATTGGACTCGCCAGCCGGTAATGGACATTATGGACTGACCCATCAGCTAATAAATTAGACATGGCAGATTGAACTCGCCATCTAATTACGAACATGGCGGATTGGACTCACCAGCCGATAACGGACATGGCGGATTGGACTCGCCAGCTAATTACGGACATGGTGTATTGTACTCACCAGTCTATAATGGATATGGCGGAATGGACATGCCAATAGGTAAGGGACAAGGTGGACTTACCCATCAGCCAAAAATTTTACATGCCGGATTGGACTCGCCAGCCAATTACGGACATGGTGCATTGGACACACCAAGTGATAACGGACATGGCGGATTAGACTCGCCAGCCGGTAATGGACATGATGGACTGACCCATCAGCCAACAAATTGGTCATGGCATATTGAACTCGCCAGGCAATTACAGACTTGGTAGACTGACCCATCAACCAAAAGATGGACATGGTGGAATGAAGCCAACTAATGGACATGGTGGATTGGACTCGCGAGCTAATTACAGACATGGTAGACTGACCCATCAGAAAATAGGTGGACATGGTGGACTGACCCATCAACCAAGTAATAGACATGGTGGATTGGACTCGCCAGCCAATTACAGACATGGTAGACTAACCCATCAGCCAATAGATGGACATGGAGGACTGACCAATCAGCCAACTAATGGACATGATGGGCTGACCCAATAGCAAATAAATTTTACATAGCGGATTGGACTCGCCAACCGGTAGTGCACATGATGGGCTGATCCATCAGCTAAAAAATTGGACATGGCGTATTGGACTTGCCAGCTAATTATGCACATGGGAGATTGACCCATCATCAAATAGATGGACATGGTGGACTAACCCATCATCCAACTAATGGACATAGTGGATTGGACTCACCAGCCGATAACGGACATGGAGGATTGAACTCGCCAGCCAATTACGTACATGGCGGATTGGACCCATCAGCCAATAGATGGACATGGCGGACTAACCCACTGGACGGTAATGGACATGGTGGATTGGACTCTCCTGCCCATAATGGACATGGTGGATTGGACTCACCAGCTGATAACGGAAATGGAAGATTGGACTGACCCATCAGCTATTAAATTGGACATGGCGGATTAGACTCGCAAGCCAATTACAGAAATAGTTGGTTGGACTCACTAGCCGATAACGGAAATAGCGGATTGGACTCGCCAACCAATTACAGACATGGTGGATTGGACTCACCAGCCGATAACGGACATGGCGGATTGGACTCGCCAGCCGGTAATGGAAATGATGGACTGACCCATCAGCTAATAAATTGGACATGGCGGATTGGACTCGCCAGCAAATTACAGAAATGGTGGATTGGACTCACCAGCCGATAATGGACATGGCGGATTGGACTCGCCAACTGGTAATGGACATGATTGACTGACTCATCAGCTAATAAATAGGACATGGTAGATTGGACTCGCTAGCTAATTACGGACATGGTAGACTGACCCATCGGCTAATAGACGGACATGGTGGACTGACCCATAAGCTAACTAATGGACATGGGGGATTGGACTCACCAGCCGATAACGGACAGGGCGGATTGGACTCGCTTGCCGGTAATGGACATGATGGACTGACACATCAGCTAATAAATTAGACTTGGCGGATTAGACTCGCCTGCAAATTACGGACATATTGGATTGGACTCACCAGCTGATAATGGACATGACGGATTGGACTCGCCAGCCGGTAATGGACATGATGGACTGACCCATCAAGCAAATAAATTGGACATGGCTGATTGGACTCGCCATCCAATTACAGACATGGTGGATTGGACTCGCAAGTCGATAACGGACAAGGTGGATTGGACTCACCAGCCGATAACGGACATGGTAGATTTGACTTGCCAGCTGGTAATGGACATGATGGATTGACCCATCAGCCAATAAATTGGACATGGTAGATTGGACTCCCCAACCAATTACGGACATGGTGGATTGGACTCACATACCGATAACGGGCATGGCAGATTGGACACTCCAGCCGGTAATGGACATGATGGACTGAAACTTTTGCAAATAAATTGGACATGGCGGATTGGACCCGCCAGCTAATTACGGACATGGTGCATTGGACTCACCAGTCGATAACGGATATGGCGGATTGGACTCGCCAACAGGTAAGGGACATGGTGGACTGACCCATCAGCCAATAAATTTGATATGTCGGATTGGACTCGCTAGCCAATTACGGACATGGTGCATTGGACACACCTTGTGATAACGGACATGGCAGATTGCACTCGCAAGCCGGTAATTGACATGATGGACTGACCCATCAGCCAATAAATTGGACATGGCAGATTGAACTGACCAGGCAATTACAGGCATGGTAGACAGACCCATCAACCAATAGATGGACATGGTTGACTGAAGCCAACTAATCGATATGGTGGATTGGACTCGCCACAATTACAAACATGGTAGACTAACCCATCAGCAAATAGATGGACATGGTGGACTGACCCATCAACCAACTAATAGACATGGTGGATTGGACTCGCTAGCCAATTACAGACATGGTAGATTGACCCATTAGCCAATAGATGGACATGGAGGACTAACCCATCAGCCAACTAATGGACATGATGGGCTGACCCATCAGCAAATAAATTTGACATAGTGGATTGGACTCGCCAGCCGGTAGTGCACATGATGGACTGATCCATCAGCTAAAAAATTGGACATGGCGTATTGGACTCGCCAGCTAGTTATGGACATGGTAGACTGACCCATCATCCAATAGATGGACATTGTGGACTAACCCATCATCCAACTATTGGACATAGTGGATTGGACTCACCAGCCGATAACGGACATGGCGGATTGGACTCGCCAGCCAATTACGGACATGGCGGATTGGACCCATCAGCCAATAGATGGACATGGCGGATTGGACTCGAAAGACGGTAATGGACATGATGGATTGGCCCATTAGCTAATAAATTGGACATGGTGGATTGGACTCGCCTGCCCATAATGGACATGATGGATTGGACTCACCAGCCGATAACGGAAATGGAAGATTGGTCTCGCCAGCCGGTAATAGACATGATGGACAGACCCATCAACAATAAAGGCGACATGGCAGATTGGACTCGCCAGCTAATTACAGCATGGTCGATTGGACTCACCAGCCGATAACGGATATGGCGGATTGGACTCGCCAGCCTATAATGGACATGATGGATTGACCCATTAGCTAATAAATCGGACATGGTGGATTGGACTCACCAGCCAATTACGTACATGGTGGATTGGACTCACCAGCCGATAACGGACATGGCGGATTGGACTCGCCAGCCGGTAATGGACATGATGGACTGACCCATCAGCTAATAAATTGGACATGGCCGATTGGACTCGCCAGCCAATTACAGAAATGGTGGATTGGACTCACCAGCCGATAACGGACATGGCGGATTGGACTCGCCAACTGGTAATGGACATGATTGACTGACTCATCACCTAATAAATAGGACATGGCAAACTGGACTCGCCAGCTACTTACGGACATGGTAGACTGACCCATCAGCTAATAGATGGACATGGTGGACTGACCCATCAGCTAACTAATGGACATTGGGGATTAGACTCACCAGCCGATAACGGACATGGCGGATTGGAATCTCTAGCCGGTAATGGACATGATGGACTGACCCATCAGCTAATAAATTGGACTTGGTGGATTGGACTCGCCTGCAAATTACGGACATATTGGATTGGACTCTCCAGCTGATAATGGACATGACGGATTGGACTCGCCAACCGGTAATGCACATGATGGACTGACCCATCAGCAAATAAATTGGACATGGCAGATTGGACTCGCCATCAAATTACGGACTTGGTGGATTGGACTCGCAAGTCGATGACGGACAAGGTGGATTGGACTCACCAGCCGATAACGGACATGGTAGATTTAACTTGCCAGCTGGTAATAGACATGATTGACTGACCCATCAGCCAATAAATTGGACATGGCGGATTGGACTCGCCAACCAATTATGGACATGGTGGATTGGACTCACCAACTGATAACGGGCATGGCAGATTGGACACTCCAGCCGGTAATGGACATGATGGACTGACACATTTGCAAATAAATTGGACATGGCGGATTGGACTCGCCAGCTAATTACAGACATGGTGCATTTGACTCACCAGTGGATAACGTATATGGTGGATTGGACTCGCCGATAGGTAAGGGACATGGTGGACTGACCCATCAGCTAATAAATTAGACATGCTGGATTGTACTCGCCAGCCAATTACGAACATGGTGCATTGGACACACCAAGTGATAACGGACATGGCGGATTGGACTCGCCAGCCGGTAATGGACATGATGGACTGACCCATCAGCAAATAAATTGGACATGGCAGATTGAACTCACCAGGCAATTACAAACATGGTAGACTGACCGATCAACCAATAGATGGACATGGTGGACTGAAGCAGACTAATGGACATGGTGGATTGGACTCGCCAGCCAATTACAGACATGGTACACTGACCCATCAGCAAATAGATGGACAAGGTGGACTGATCCATCAACCAACTAATGGACATGGTGGATTGGACTTGCCAGCCAATTACAGACATGGTAGGCTGACCCATCAACCAGTAGATGGACATGGAGGACTGACCCATCAGCCAACTAATGGACATGATGGGCTGACCCATCAGCAAATAAATTTGACATGGCGGATTGGACTCACCAGCCGGTAGTGCACATGATGGACTGATCCAATATCTAAAAATTGGACATGGCGTATTGTACTCGCCAGCTAATTATGGACATGGTAGACTGACCCATCATACAATATATGGACATGGTGGACTGACCCATCATCCAATATATGGACATGGTGGATTGGACTCACCAGCCGATAACGGACATGGCGGATTGGACTCGCCAGCAAATTACGGACATGGCGGATTGGACCCTTCGGCTAATAGATGGACATGGAGGATTGGACTCGACGGACGGTAATGGACATGATGGATTGGCCCATTCGCTAATAAATTGGACATGGTGGATTAGACTCGTCTGCCCATAATGGACATTGTGGATTGGACTTACCAGCCGATACCGGACATGGAAGATTGGACTCGCTAGCCGGTAATGGACATGATGGACAGGCCCAACAACAATAAAGTCGACATGGTGGATTGGACTCGCCAGCTAATTACGGATATGGTGGATTGGACTCACCAGCCGATAACGGACATGGCGGATTCGACTCGCCAGCCGTAATGGACATGATGGACTGACCCATTAGCTAATAAATTTGACATGACGGATTGGACTCGCCAGGCAATTACAGAAATTGTGGGTTGGACTCACCAGCCGATAGCGGACATGGTGGACTG
Organism: Piper betle; assembly: GCA_033002965.1. Lineage (NCBI taxonomy): Eukaryota > Viridiplantae > Streptophyta > Magnoliopsida > Piperales > Piperaceae > Piper > Piper betle. Next base: position 1,711 of record JAURVB010002480.1, on the reverse strand, counting down.
GACTCGCAAGTCGATAATGGAAAATGGTGGCTTGCCTGCCAATTAGACATGGCAGATTGGACTTGCCAGCCAATTAGGGACATGGTGGCTTGGACTCACCAACCGATAACGGGCATGGCAGATTAGACACTCCAACCGGAAATGGACATGATGGACTGAAACATTAGCCAATAAATTGGACATGGCGGATAGTTCTCGCCAGCCAATTACGACATGGTGCATTGGACTCATCAGCTGAAAACGGATATGCCGGATTTGACTCGCCGACAGGTAAGGGACATGGTGGACTGACCCTTCAGCCAATAAATTGGACATGGCAGATTGGACTCGCCAGTAAATTACGAAAATGGTGCATTGGACACACCAACTGGTAACGGACATGGCGGATTGTACTCGCCAGCCGGTAATGGACATGATGGACTGACCCATCAGCCAATAAATTAGACATGGCAGATTGAACTCGCTAGCAAATTACGGACATGGTATACTATCCCATCAACCAATAGATAGACACGGTGGGCTAACCCATCAACCAACTAATGGACATGGTGGATTGGAGTCGCCAGCGAATTACGGACATGGTGGATTGGACTCACCAGCAGATAATGGACATGGCGGATTGGACTCGCCAGCCAGTAATGGACATGATGGATTGACCCATCAGCTAATAAGTTGGACATGGCGGATTGGACTCGCCAGCCAGTAATGGCATGATGAATTGGCCAACCAATGTTGGATAGCGGATTGGACTCACCGGCCAATAACGGACATGGAAGATTTGACTTCCCAGCTGGTAATGGACATGATACACTGACCCATCAGCCAATAAATTAGACATCGCAGATTGGACTCGCCAGCCAATTAGGAACATGGTGGCTTGGACTTACCAACCGATAACGGGTATGGCAGATTAGACACTCCAGCCGGTAATGGACATGATGGACTGAAACATTAGCCAATAAATTGGACATGGCGGGTAGGACTCGCCAGCCAATTACGGGCATGGTGCATTGGACTCACCAGCCGAAAACAGACATAGCGGATTGTACTCGCCAGCCTGTAATGGACATGTTGGACTGACCCATCAGCCAATAAATTGGACATGGCAGATTGGACTCGCTAGCCAATTACGGACATGGTATACTAACCCATCCACCAATATATGGACACGGTGGACTGACCCTTCAACCAACTAATGGACATGGTGGATTGGATTGGCCAGCCAATTACAGACAAGGTAGACTGACTCATCAGCCAATAGATGGACATGGTGGACTGACCCAGACTCGCCGATAGGCAAGTTGGATATGGTGGACTGACCCTTCAGCCAATAAATTGGACATTACGGATTGGACTCGCCAGCAAATTACGGACATGGTGCATTTGACACTCCAACTGATAACGGACATAGCGGATTGTACTCGCCAGCCTGTAATGGACATGATGGACTGACCCATCAGCCAATAAATTGGACATGGCAGATTGAACTCGCTAGCCAATTACGGGCATGGTATACTAACCCATCCACCAATAGATGGACACGGTGGACTGACCCATCAACCAACTAATGGACATGGTGGATTGGATTGGCCAGCATATTACAGACATGTTAGACTGACTCATCAGCCAATAGATGGACATGGTGGACTGACCCATCAACCAACTAATGGACATAGTGGATGGGACTCGCCAGCCAATTATAGACATGGTA
>JAURVB010002478.1:0-130535 GCA_033002965.1 Piper betle | reverse complement strand
GATATGCTCTATGACTAACAACCCACCCAGACTGCCCGAACGCGTCCTAACGCGGTAAACGGCCTAATACTAATTCTACGATCCACTATATATAAAAATAAAAAATGACTGGCATACTCTCATATATCTGATAACTCATTCTGTTCTGCTGTGTTCATGACGTTATCATCATATACTTGGGTACGTATGACCCTCATAGCTCATACACGCGACCGACGTCGGCTCGGTACACGTGTCCTGAAACTGACTCAACTCGAAAAAATAACGGTCGACCCGACCGGTTCTAAATATAAAACCCTAACTCGAATCGTGGGTTTATACACTAGCGCATCACTCACCACCCATAGACCAACGCACACAGAGAGAAAAGTAAGACCATGCACGCCACCAGGTCTAGTCCAATATTTAGTTTGCCCTGAACCAACCCAAAGCGGTCAAGTTCAGTCAATTATCACTCTAAAAAATAATTTGAAAGTCTTTTAGACCTTGGATTGAGGCAAAACTTGCTATCCCACCATTTTTAGACGCTTTGAATGCAATGGTGAGGTTATTTTGAAAATTTAATAGTAAAAAGAGGATGAACTAAGGCATTGGAGTCAAAGCAAACAAAGGCAAATTTATTTAAAAGTGGCAAAATTCACTATTTTGTGTAAAATGTAAAATAAAAGAAGAAATAGTGGATTGTGAGCACCGATCTCACCTTTGATTGATTTAGGGATTCGAGTTGAATCCTAAGGAACCACATAAAAATCTTAAGTGTTTATTCCTCGTTCACGATATTTTATCTAGCTCATACAATTTTTTTCTACGGCAAGGGCACATTTGGTCCCATTAAACCTACTCATTCGACAACAAATCGAAAACTGATTTGCAGGGGAGGAAACCCCGCACCAGAACACATGAAGCTTGAACTTCAACAAGTTCCATACGGGTTTCATGATCCTTGAATATCTTTGGTGGCATGCCTTTCGTCAAAGGATGTGCAATCAATAATTCAATACTAATGTGTTCGATAAGCATTTCATTTGCTTTAATACACTCTCTTACGACTGAATACTTAATATTGATGTTTTTATTTCGACTTCCACTTTTATTATTTTTAGCAAAAAATACAACAACTGAATTATCACAATACAGCTTCAATGGCCTTGAGATAGACTCAACAACTCAAAGCCTAGGCATGAAACTCTTCAACTAAAAAACCTATAATGTAGCCTCAAAACACAAAACGAATTCGGCTTCCTTAATAGAAGCGCAACTAAAGTTTGCTTTACATTTCTCCATGATACAGCTCCGTTAGCAAGCATGAAGAAGTATTTGATGTGGATTTACGAGAATTAGTGCAACCATCATAATCCAAATCCGAATATCTAACGACCTCTAAATTAGAAGATCTCTTCTATATAAGAATATAATATTTGGTTCCTTAAAGCTACCTCATTTCTTTCTTTACAACTCTCCAATATTTAATGTCAGGATTACTTTGATATCTCCCAACCATTCTAACAACAATACAATATCTGGTTTTATACAAACTTGTGCATACATAAGGCTTCCAATAAATGAAGCATTTGGAATGTTTTCCATTTGTTCTCTTTGAAGATCATTTTTTGGATATTGACCCAAATTAAAATTATCTCCTTTCACTATGGGAGCTACTAAAGATGTACAATTACTCATTTAAAATCTCTTCAGAACCTTATTAATATAGGCCTACTGAGATAATCCAAAACACCTTGAGATATATATCTGTGAATCTTAATGTCAATGACATAAGACGCTCACCCATGTTCTTTATATCAAAATATTCAAAGATAAATTTTTTCACTTCATTTAACAATCTCATATCATTGTTGTAAGCAATATATCATCGACATATAAGATGAGAAAAATAATCTTACTCCCACTAACTTTGTAGTACATACATTGATCTTTAATGCTCTCAACAAAGCTAAATAAAGAGATTACATTATGGAATTTAAGATACCACTGACAAGAGGCTTATTTGAGTCTATATATAGGTTTTTTAGGCTTACAAACAAGATACCACTAAGTTTCGATGTTGATCACTCCTACTAATCACATCATTTTCAAGAAATTTTATATTTCTTAATTCTACAAATCTAGTAGCATTTGATGGACAATAAAACCAATAACCTTTGAACTTTTTAGCGTAACCAATAAAATATTCAATAATAGTCCTTAGGTCCAACTTCCTCTCTTGAGGGTTATAAACTCAAACTTTAACGGGATAGCCCCAAACACACATATATTTCAAACTCAATTTTCAACCTTTTAATAACACAAATGGTGTTTTACAAACAACCTCAATAAAAACCTGGTTTAATATATATGTTGCAGTCTTAAGGGCTTCCCTCCACAATGAATGAGAAAGTTTGGAGTTGCTAAGCACACTTCTCGTCATGTCCAGTAGAATTCTATTTCTTTGTTTTGCTACATCATTTTGATCTAGTGAGCTAGGCATAGTATATTGTGCAATAACACCATGTTCTTGAAGAAATTTTACAAATGGACCAAGTGCTTGTCCACCATCAATATACCTACCATAAAATTTTCCACCTTAATCTGATATCACGATTTTAATTTTCTTACCACATTGTTTCTCTACTTCCACTTTAAAGATTTTAAAAGCATCCTATGTTTCGTACTTATTATCAAGCATATATATATATATATATATATATATATATATTGTGAATAGTTATCGATAAATAAGATAGTGTATTTTTTAGTATATAAATCCATATTATGATAACATATATCCGTATGTATGATTTCTAATGTCTCAAAACTCTTCTTAGTACCCTTTTTAGACATATTGGCTACTTTCCTTAATACAGTCCACATAAGCATCAAAATCTATAAAATTAAGAGTTTCAAGGACTCCATCATTTACAAGTCTTTTGATTCTTTCGAATAAGATATATTTCAATCTTCAGTATTATAGTATGGATGATTTTTTATTCATAACATAACACTTTATACCTGCAGCACATTACATGGCCATTAGGTTATAAGGGACATCATCTTGCAAGTGGATTTGAAATAAACCTTGATTCATAGTACCCTTTTCCACAACAATAGAGTTATGCAACATACTAAAAATGTTTTGAGAAAAGTTAAACGAAAAACTCAAAGGTACAAGTCTTGAAATGAAATTAAATTTTTGGAAAACTAGGAATATAAAAGATTTTTTCTAGATTAAGTACAAAACCAAAACTTAAAATAAGTCTACATGTCCCAATAGCTTCTACACGTGAACACATTTGGTTATCAGAATAGATGTCTTGTTCACTTTCTGTCGGTTTCCTTCGGTTTAAAAACCCTACATAGAATTCGAAACATGGATTGTAAAACCAAAATCAATCCACTAAGTGTTATAACAAACATCAACTATATTAGTTTTATAACAGACAATTAAAAGATGAGATTACATTTCTTCTCAATTCATGTCTTGCATTTAAGACAATTCTTCTTTATATGTCTTTTCTTTTCATAGAAGAAATGGTTGGATTCCCTTGTCATTAAAAGGGATAGGCCTTTTGTTTTTACTTTTATACGCCCAACTTTCTTTCTTATTTTTTCATGAGTCACTATGTGTACACTTTCACCCATATCATGAATTAAGCTCCATTCCTCTTGAACACCCATGGTCAAAAGTTTATTTATTGACCATTTTGCCTTCAATGTGTTATAAGTTATTTTGAAAAGACCATATTCAAATCAGAGAGAGTTAAGAATAAAATGCACCAGAAAAGACTTCGAAATTTCAATCTCCAGATACTCAAGCTGAGAAGCAATGTCTCTCATTTCCATGATGTATTTATGCACACCATGAATGTCGGTGAGCTTAATTGATGATAATTTCACTATTAGGGTACTAGCCAATGATTTATTTGAAGTCTCAAGTTGTTGATCAATAGTTTTTATATAATCCTTGACAGACTCACATTTAAGAATTGACCCACAAATACTAGTTGAAATGCGAGCCTTAATGAACATCAATAAGCAATTGGATCACTTTTAATGTTCGTATAGTAAATTCACGCTTTGACTGCTATATTCGGTGGGAACAAAAGGCTCATCCTTCAATGTCCATGTACCCCAAATAAAAAAAGATTTTCTCTTTCATTCCTTATAATTATGATCGCCACTTAAATAAGAAACCTCAGATTTATCATAAGAAATTATCAAAGATGAAATATTACCATGTTTACTATCATAAATATTGAGACACATTATATATCATCACTATATTTTTATGTTTATTAATGTAAACATACTAAAATGAATCAATATGTTATTAAAAATTACCTGTGGGTAAAAACTTAAACACAAAATAGATTCATGTACTACTTCAATGATGAAATTAGAAAAAATATTAAATATTTCTCAATGCTTGTAGGCTACTTAAGACACATAAATATTTTTTGTTTCACCCTAATTAAACAAAATAATCATAATAACATTTTCTGGGGTAAAGCTATCATAATCACAATGTTTAATTAAAATTTGACGTATTAAAATTCATATGTGATCTATATATTTACTTTATGTATATTTTATCTTAATTAAAGATGTTGTGACTACTCTTCGATTAATTTAAAATACATTAATTATTTAACACCAACAAAAATATATTTAAACGATCACATCATGTTCAAATATTTCATGTGCATATGCATACCATACATAATGATACAAATAACTCAAAATTTATATATGAACACTTAATCGTATACATAATAACAAATGAACATCTACTAATTGGGTTTAGACAGTCCTTTGACTCGTATCGACAACTTGAACATTACTTGAACACCCTAAACAATAAATGGACATGTCAACTTTATTTCAAATATAAGTAAGTGGGTGTATGGACAATTATATGAACTAAAATAGTTCGGTCAATACTCACATCCACGACCAAACTATGTATTGTTCACATAAAGACATTAAGCATCAATAAATCTCAAAATGGGCCTTCAATAACTCAAATGAGGGAAATTGAGATAATAAAGTCCAAAAACCAATTTAATACTTATGAGAAACTTAAGTTGGTAAACATGGTCCAAAAGTGAGAATTGAGAATTTTTTTGACAGGGGATAATAATGATTTTTGCCGGAGATGAGTCAAATAGTAAAACAACTTAAGTCACTCGTGCAAGCATTACACATCGAAATCGAATAAAAGAAATATTTTTTTAACAAAGAATGTGAATGACCAATGGATTAATAAAATCGATAAGATTTCACCGGTAGAAAATTTTTACAGGAAAGAAAATTTTCATTCATGAATGGCTCTGATACTAAATATAATACTTTATAAATATTTATAATAAACAAATCATACTTCCTATTATAATATTTTATAAATGCTTTAGAGATCTGTTCATCTATTGTACTTTCAAGGTGACGGCATACGGAGGGTGAAATTTACCAAAATCAAAGATCTCAAAGAAAAATACCATATTTAACTTTTTCCATAAAAAAATTACAAGAATAACTTCCCTACAGTGATTTCCTTTAATTATACCACTAATTAATGTATTTAAATAATAATATCATAAATTATATAAGACAGGGACCACGTAAAAATTCTAACATATCATTCTTTATCTTCTGTGCGTTTTGAGGTGTAGAAGTGGTTATATCATGAATAGAAGTCTGATCTTTCTGCTTTCTTTTCTGCATATCTGGTGTAGAAAATTGGAGATTTAGCCAATCAGATATGTATCATATGAACTTCACCCGAAATCAGGCCATAGCCAAGATGAGCAACAAAACTAATCAATCTCCTTTGATATGATCAACTATCAACTCTTTCGCTTGTTTGTCATAGTTTAGCAAGTGCAAAACAGAGCACAACAAACAGGGTGCAACTTAAATTTTCTGAAAAGCACAAGATAGCCCTGCCATATTAGTTTTTTTGCTTGCTTTTCTGCATATCTGGGGTAGAAAATTGGAGATTTAGCCAATCTGATATGTATCATATGATCTTCACCCGAAATAATGCCAGAGCCAAGATCAGCAACAAAGCTAATCAATCTCCTTTGATATGATCAACTATCAACTCTTTCGCTTGTTTGTCATAGTTCAGCAAGTGCAAAACAGAGCACAACAAACAGGGTGCAACTTAAACTTTTAGAAAAGCACAAGATAGCCCTGTCATATTAAGCTCAACACTACCATGTCCTCATATATTGTGTAAAAGTGAAAAAGTTCTCGACGAGTCTCTCTGGCCTCTCCAAAATTACCAGTTCCATCTTTTTGAGCGATCAAGATCTGCTTACCACCCCTTTTATTCGCCATGCATGCTATCCAATCACAATCTATTCGTATCAACTAGGAACTTCGGCAAGCAGGCGTGATAAACCCCTTTGCATTGGCCATATCTGGTCCTGCTCCAGAAAGGGTCATCACTCGTGAACATCAAAGCCCCCACTCCCCCCTTCATCCTACTCCTTTTGAGGCAGGGCTTGTCTGAGCTTTGATCATTGATTCTAAAGCAGACAAGATCAGAAAAGAAAGAAAAAGCCAAACCCAGTAACTCCCAAAGCCATCCGATGGATATGATTCTGATTGTTTTCCTTACATATGCAAATCCCTTTTTCTGGGTAACTTTACTTTCCTAGAAAAGAGCTTCAGAAATCCGAATCCTTGAAATTGTATATGTGTGTTTGTTTATATGCATGCAATGCAACCACCGAGAGGAAAAGGCTGCACAATGCCCAATGGACGTGAATGGTCTATTGTATTATATGTCACCAACATGCAGCTCGCATACAACACAAAATATTTGTTGGGAGGAGAACCGTTGGAATGATCCAGGTTTTGGTAGTAAGAGGTGAAGAGACGGCATGGGTTCCATGGATTTGAGCAGAGATTTGGTAGTAAGAGGCTAAAAAAGCAGAGATGATTGAGATTTGAGATGGAGAAAAATAGATTAAGTCCAATATAGATTTGATGGAAGAATCTGATGCACTCGTCGTTTCACAAAGTTAAAAGCATAAAGGTCATATATTCTCTCTATTCCCTCGTAAATTATTTCATCTTTTGTACACGTGGCAAAACATGGTGGGAGCTACGGTAGTAATAAATTAGAAAAAGCACGTAAATTTAAGACATTTAAAAATGTTAAAAATAATTATTGGGTTAGCGAGAAATCTAATCCAAGACATTTATATATAAAAATATATATTTTAAATTAACCTGTACAATATTTTTATTAAAAAATAAGAGATCAAGAGACTTCAAATCGGTCCCAAAACATTTTTTTTGTTATGTATCAAACGTTTAGAGTTATCATGCCCTCAAGACAAAAAAACACCTAAACAAAATTTGGTATTTATCTACTCTATTAATAAAATGAAAAACTCAACACTCTCTTGAAATTAAAAGTAGTAAAATAATCAAAATACAAAAAATTTTATAAAATATAATAAAAATATCTCTAGAATAGGGTCAAAGATTCAAATCTTGCTAACATAAATTTCTTTAATAATAATAATATCTTTCTTGGTACTAACATCAATTTTTAATTTTTTATCAATAAGAGTTTTTCTAATTGTTTTGAAAAAATATAATAAAAAAATTAAATAATTATAATTCATCTTTTTATTCGAATAAGATATATTTTGAAAATCAATTAAAGTTTATATCTAAGATATTAAATTATTTTAGTATATTTTATTATTCAATAAAAATTGATACATAAAATTAAAATTTATCTAATATACGTCTCGCATGACACATTATCTTGCCTTAAAAATAAGAAAAACATTAGATAATTTATAATGTGAGTCATAGTAGGATGCCACCCTAATAAATTAGTTGCTATCTTAATCAAATCTCTTTCCTCCTTTATTTTTTGTATCATAAAAAAGATTGGTGAGTATCATTTATTGTAGAAAAAAAGGACAAAAAAATTAGTAAGGTTTAAGAGGGGGAAAAAGATTATTATTTATTATTAAAATATAATTAAATACAAACAAGCTTATGTTTGATAAAGGAATTAAACACTTAAATCTTTCGTCCATTGATCTAAACAAAAAAATAACCAAAATAACATGATACAAAATTTTTATCATTTTTTCCGAGCCATAAAATTCTCATCCTAAATATAAGGCATATATATATATGTTATAAATAGAGAGAGTGAGAAAGAGAGATGATTTATACACCAAACGGGTTAAATCAACTCCCTGCCCCCCACCAATCAAAACACAATATCATCTCGCGGCCCCACCTCCCACAAATAGATTGGACGCGCCCACCCCAGCGCACTAGACCGGCGGCGGCGTCGCCGGAGTCAGAACGGCGGCGGGCCGGCGTTGCCGGCAGATCTCTGGCGGGCGAAGATGCGCTGGCCCGGCGCGAGGACGGCCAGTGGGTCGTACCTGGCCTTCCTCTCCACGAACCTCCCCCACTGCTTCCCGAAGTGCCGCCGCCACTGCTCCTCCGACCGGTAGTGCGGGAGGTAGAGCTTCACGGCGAGCCCGGCGGCGGCGCACCGGTCGACGACGGTCTGGTTCTCCGCCTGCAGTTGCTCCACCGCCGGCCCCTCCGGGTACGGCCGGTTGAACCGCAGCAGCGCCACCAGGTAGAAGATCTCCCCCTCCACCTCCGGCAGCACCACCGACGTCCGACGATCCCACCTGCAACCCACCCGCCTTGTTACTATGATGCAAAGATAACCGTAGAAGGCGAGGGAGGTTTGGGGGAAGGAAAGATGCGAACTTTGATCGGAGGAGAGGGTAGACGAGCATGGGCCCGCCGACGCCGCGCTTGAGGAGGCTCTGGAAGACGATGCGGTCGAACTCGGCGATGTCGCGCTTGGGGACGAAGAGGTTGAGCCACGGGTGAGGCGCCGCCCAGGTGCCGGCGGCCCTCGCCCCCGCCTCCGCCGCGTTCACCCGGCCTAGGAATTCGACGTAGCCGACGTCGTCGTCGTAGCGGTGGCCGGGGACGAAGCGCAGCGGCCGCAGCCTCTCCTCCACCGCCTGCGAGACAGACAACAACATTGCGTCACGAACAAAACTTTTAGGATCAATGACGTCACAATGACGAACATGGGCGGTTCCAGATTTTGACAAACAGAGCAAGTTTTCGAAGTTGGAACAAGAACACAGAACGTCCACCACAGACAGAGATGGAAGCCTTGTTTAGATTTGTGAATTCGTGATATCACAATGATGCGAGCTTCGAGAACACAAAAATGGCGGATTGATTGATTACGTTGGCATTGGATTCGGATGATACGAACGAAACACAAAAATGGGCGCCTGCAACACAACACTACTACTGACCTTGTCCACGACCCCGAATCGGTCGCTATTCCGATAGTAGTACCCCACCTCCAAGCAGTACAGAACCGGTCCGGCGCCGGCGGGGATCGCCGCAGCCGATCCACGCCGGCGGTCCCCAATCGGCACCGACCCCCAACCGTTCACGTGGTCGTCGGAGTTGATGAAGACGAAGCCTTCTACATAGTCGAATCCGACGTCGCCGCCGGCGTCGACGACCAAGGATTCGGCGTCGGAGGAGAAGACGGCGAAGTTAGAGTAGACGAGCCTCACCCATCGGACCCTGTCCGGGGCGGACTCGAGGACGATGCTGGCTCGGGTGATGACGCCGAACTGGCCAAGGCCGCCGAGCACGGCGTGGAAGAGGTCGGAGTGTTGGACCTCGGAACAGGTGACGACGTCGCCAGCGCCGGTGACGACCTGCAGCTCTGTCACGTTGGATGTCTGGGGGCCGTGCCGGAACGCCTGCCCGCTCACGCCGGCGTTGGAGAGAGTGCCGCCGACGGTGAGGCCGAGGTAGTCCGTCCACGACCTCGGCGCCAGGCCATGGCTGACGCAGGCGCGGAGCAGGTCCTTCCACAGCACCCCTCCCCCAACGTCGGCGACGTACCCGTCTCGCCACCGGTGGACGGCCACACCGCCACCGCCCATGGCACCCATCTCCACCACCACCCCGCCGGGCGCCGTCGCCTGGCCGCTCATCGAGTGGCCGTTGCCGCGCGCCGCCACGGTCAGCCGCCGGGAGCGGGCGGCAGCGCGGACGACTCGAGCGACGTCGTCGGGGCAAGCCGGGAAGACGACGGCGATCGGGGGAGGTGGAGGAGGCCGCCGAAGTCAACCGAGCAGCGCGCCGCTGCGGCTGCCGAGAAGTCGACGGCGCCGGCGACTTCCAACGACTCCATTATAGCTACGTCCAACTCTACGTCTTCGCAATTTGCCGCCGGCGTGGAATCTTGGTCGACGCCGGCGACTAAATGCTCAATGCAGGCAATCATTATTTCCACTGATTTGTGTCGCAAAAATGATGGAAACGAAGAAACAACTTAAAACAAAACGAACACTACCTGCAGAACACACATCAAATGCAACATTCTAATCAAAACATCCGAACTACATAATACGCATTCAAACACACGCTACTCTCTAGTTCTTTTGTCGGGAAATCGTCGGCAAACCACAGGAAAACTTCAAATTTGGAGTGAATGGAAGTGGGTTTTGATGGTAGAATCAAACTAGCACGGACGGGGAGTGATTGAGAGAGGGTAAGGGAAGAGGAAGAACAGTCTTCCCAAACGTCAGAGCTGGGCACCTAATCTTCTTGGCTTCCAGTGTCTGCCACTTTGGGCATATTATATAGAAGTCGATATTGTCCTAGATTTTGTGCCGCAAACCGCCGGACCGAGTGTAAACAACTACTCGACACCCCCGATTAGTCTAACTCTTTCGTTCCATGCTCTGCTATGCCCAAATCGCCTCCAATGTTTTGTTCTTCTCTTTGCATAAGTACAAGTATTAGATTGGCTCATGTCGCACCATCCTTTTCTGTTCATAGCCATGGAAAACAGTGGGGATAAGACCCGTTTTGGGATGCAAGCATTCTGATTACGTTGTGTGTTTATTTGACGGTTCAAATCGACTCATCTCTAATGGATTCCAGTTGTGTAGTATTACAGAAATCCATGCTAAAACTTCGTCCTACTTCAATTGTATGGAGCAAAACTATACGTTTTAGTGCATTTATTTGTGAATGGATCACTTCGTCTATTAATCTTTTACCAGCATCATCAAAACATACACAAACGTACAGGAACAGTGCAAAGAATGGAGCAATAATTCTCTCCTACCGCCCAACAAAAGCCATTGAACAGTGCCAAGGGAGGTACTCGAGTCTCAATCTGCAATCAACTCAATTGGGTCTTATCTACTTGCCTAAAACAATCAAATTGCCTGGTCCCTGTTCTTATATGGCAAATACATTAGTTCTTTCCAAGGATGTGTAGACAAACTTGCCACGGGAATGTGATGCTATGGCAACCACCTTAGCTAAAGAGCAGAGAGACCATTTAACTCTATCAACTAACAAGTTGATCTAGTGCAGAGTGCAAAACTGTACAACGGGAGAAGAAATCTTTATCAAAATGTCCCCCTTAAGCGGTCATTGCAGAGCACATTTCGTTTTCATACAGTTAAGAGTTCTCCTGTGATTAATGGTACATTTGGTGGAGTGGGATATATATATATAATCTCTGGCCATGGACAAAAGAAGTCGAGATCATCAAAAGGAATTATGGGTCTAATTTAGTGTGCATTGTCTGCAGTCTGAGAGGATTCAAGGGAAAAGGAGCGAGAAAGAAGCATTATAGAGACACCCACTTCAACCAAATCTTGCAGTTCCATCATGGCCGGCAAAGGTTAAAAGACGAGCTCTCAACATACGTACCATCGAGGCATTAACCATAATCACCAATTTGGATGTTCATTCCACCAAACTTTTACTGTGTAGAATGTGAGCAGTTAAAAGTTAATGAACACAAAAGTGATTCGTCGGCATGCAACAGACAATCTTTATTTGCTGTAACAGTTTCAGACCCAACACTGATCTGGAAGAATTTGGATTTACCCAAATAACAAACTGATTAACTATGCTCAAATTAAGTTGAGATGACATTGATTTAGAGGTGACCCAATATTTATTTATTTTACCCGGTTAAAGGCCAAAAAGTGGACAATGAGAAATCCGAGCACACAGAGTAGAGCTTCCAATCTTCAAAGCAATGGAATAAAACAAAACAATGTCAAAAGCCGCAAAAGGAGTCGGCTATTTGATAGGATTCTGTTTGGCAGCTCAATTTGGACTAGTATTAGTTTGTCCTCTCTTATAATCAATACAAAAAGCCACGGGAGAGAACAAACAACCTTTGTAAATCATTGTTAGCAGTCAATGAAAATCTTACATGAAATGACAAGGATACAACATAGGCATATATTGAAGCAGGGGAAAAAATAAAAAAACGGTGCTAGCATGGCTTAAAGGCAACATGGTCATTGTCACTATCCATATCCATGTTTGATTCCAATCTAAATATTCATATCACATAATTAATTTAAAATTGACTATTCCAATTTAAAACATTCAAATCCCAATTTTGATACGCATCAAATCCGAATAAAAATAATTTAAATCAAGTTTTTATAATATATATATATATATAAGTCGGATGTGAATGAGCATGTCCCATGTTTAGTTTCGGTAAAAATTTTGGCTCTTCCCGGGAGAGGTGTTGATAGAGACGTCGTACATCTCCACCGTCGATTCTTGGGGTGATCGATAATGGAGACAGATGGTGTCGCTCCCTGGATGAGCCAAAATTGATTCTTAATTTTCTCCGAATATTAATAGCTACAAATGTTAAAGAAAATTACATATTTTGCCAAACATGATCAATATGGGCCCTGAGAGAATACTGAGCACATATTGTACATGGGCTGCCTATAGGACTGTTACTTGGTTGGATTTTTGGAGTAGATCCCATACCAAATTGTAAAAAAAAATATAAACAAATTAAAAAATGGAATAATTTTTTTTAAAAAAAGTGAAGGTTGCTTATTTTAGTCAAGTTGGTTTGTTATTTTGTTTGATTTAGGCCCAACAGCTCTATTCTATTAATACGTGTTGAATACATAATCACTTATTAGTACACACATTGATAATAACCAACAACTCGCGTCATAGCTCGGCGGTGAAGCTCAAGTTTTAGCTCTAAGCTTAGTTTAAAGTTATCAAAAAAAATTCAACATCTTAAATTTTTATTTGAGCTTAAATTTATGTTAATTTGGATGCTTAACTTGAACCATGAAATTTTCCTAAAATTGGAATTGAAGTAAAGCAAATAAAATTAGAAACGTAGACTTGAATCTTGACATGTACACTCTACAAATAGTCGAGATTTCTGGTTTATACCATACAAAATAAAGAATAGTAATCACTTCCACCATACACAAACTAATGCGCACAAACTTGCTAAGATTCTAAGACATCACGTTCTTCCAAAATTATAATAAAAACTTTATTTTTCTTATCATTTTAGTTATATTTATTAAAAGGAATGTATTTTAATTATCCAACAAATTTTTTTATACAAAATAAAAAAATTCTAGCCAAATCTAACCGAATGTAAAATACATAAGCCCAAACTCTTTGAGTTTAAAAACTTCCATCTATCCCCACACCCAACCACATTGATTAAACATGCTTTAAACCATAGATGAAAATGCTGAATGGAATCATAAACCTTAAATTTAATTTGACTACCTAAATTATAGTTTAAAAAATTGAAAATCAAACTCGACTCTACATGCCATGGAGTGGAGTTGACTCCTCGTCGATTCGGAATAGTTTATATTAAAATTTTAATTATATAAATAAAAAATATATATGAAATTAGTATCCATTGATTTTTTGACACTTCAAATTGATAAATGCATAATGTACATTACTTTAAAATATCAATTAAACTAATCTAAAAAAATTAATGTCTTAATAACTTTAATTGCATGATTCAAAAATCAATTACTAAATCAATCAGTATATAGTTATCCATGGAGTTGATTCAGCAAGCGACAAAGTCGAGTTGACTCTGGAGTTTTTGAAATAAAAAAATAAGTTTTAAAACCATGACTTAAATCAAGCTTCAGACTAATTATTTCACGTTCAATTATCTTGATTGAGTCCAACCATCTTAAAAGAAAAATTTTCTAAAGCTTCTCCAAAACCCATTAATTATAGAAGAAGAGAGGAATACAAATAGGAGCTCTTCTAATAATATTTTAGGATGGGCAACAATATACCCCCACTTTTAAATATGTTGGATTGTATAGATGGTTTTTCTCATATGTATATACCGTCCGACAGGTTTTTGTATCATTTTAATTAGTACCTAATTTATTAATTTAAAATTTTGTATTTTTAAGTTAAGAATCATGATATTTTGACATAAATTTAATTAAGTATTGATCTTATAAAATATTTTTAATAATTAATAATATTTTTTATTAAAAAATTTACTAAAACCAGGATTCAAATTTTGTTAAACCAAAATATGCACTCATATTATTATATGATAATAATGGTAAACGGCTATTTAAAACTTTGCATACACCTGTAAGTCAATGGCGTTGACGAACTTGGACGTCCGTCAACTGGCGGCAACGACCTTCTTCCCCGCAAATCAACCCACACCACGAGTCTTCCATACCCCTTCCCTTCCCCTCTTCCCCGCACCGGCGCCGGCCATGAGCCTCGGAAGGTGACGAAGAGGAACAAGATCGCGTTTTGGCGCATACGCAGAACCAAACAAGGCGGCATTCTGATTCGTTTCTTCAAAATTGCGGCGGAAAAAGATCGAATCTTGGCGGGAATTCGGAGCTCTGTATTTGGAGCTTTAATGGTGGAAATCGGAGAACTTGGTGTGGTGTGAGGAGGGTCGATGGAGGAAAGGCAGGTTGCCACTGTTCTGATTCTAGCTTCGGTGATTGCTCTCGGCCATGCCGCTGCTGCTCCCCTCCTCGCCGTCGATCGCCGGTGGCAAGATAACAACAGATTGAGCCGCTTCTCTTCCAGCCCTTATCTTTCCCATCGATTGTTGCAGCCCAGATTGCACCGTTTCTTCTCCCATCCCTCTCCTCCACCTCCTTCTTCTTCTCGACCTCCTTCGCCGGTGGCCGCCGGTCGGGAGAGACAGCAGCGCCGCTCGCCGCCGCCGCCGCCGCCGCCTAGACTGAAACCGTTCCACTCGGCCTACCTCCGGCCGCCGGTCGGGCCACGCTACGGCGGCGGCAGTCGGAAGGTGAACGTGGGGAGGAATATCGGGTTCCTCTTCGTGGGGGTTGTCGTGATCTTGCAAGTCGCGCTCGGTGTCTTCCTCGGCGTCCGGCGGTGGCAGATTTCCAAATTGGAGAGGCGCTCTTCCTGATTGTTTTGTTTTTTTTGTTTTTTTTTTGAGCTGCAAAATATATATTGATTGTTGTTGAAACAATGTGGAGCTTTGCTTAGCATGTAAAAGAAAGGTGTGACTCATATAACACTCTCTGAATGTTTGTTGGTAAAAAATGGTGAGGAACACACTGTCTGGAAGAAAATGGAGGAGGATGGATGGTGGGTTTTGTTGCTTCTTGTGATTGCTTCAAGTAGGAGACATATATATATGATATGATAAGTGAATTTTGCTGAACTCTCCTATAAAAAGATTGGGTTTGCTATATCTTCCACTCTGATAGTAGTTCTTTGTTCATGCTGAAATGAGCTAATCCTCTTATATATGATTAATCTCCGTAGTTACACATGTTAGCTTCTTCTTCAAACTTCTGAGGCATTTAGGTGGTGATTAGCTATTTCGGCAAGTGGAAAGGTGCGTGTAACCGAGTGTGATTGATTTTATCTAATCGTGTTCAAACATTACAGATAGCTTCATCTGGTACATATTCATTTTTACTGTAGGGTGATTCATCAATATTTGTACATGATGGGAATTCTTCAACTTTGTGTGGCATTTGTATGGTTGTTTAGACAATTTAAAGAGGTTGGCAGGGTAGACACTTAATGTTTGCCATGCATGTTTAGACATCGTATAATCAAACTTTATGTTTGCCTGTTCAATAAGATTTTAGTGCTCTGAATTGAAGTGATGACATTATACTTGTATGTATGTTGGAAACATTTTGCATGCTTTTGTAAGAAGATTGAATCATTGAAAGTTATATTTCAAAAGACCCGGACTCATTCTCATGGTCACGATATTGATTGGCATGGATGGTATGTAGTTGAAGATTGAAAGGGTGTGTTGTTTCATCATCTTTATGCCTTGGATTTCTTTGTCAATGTGTGCTGAGATGATGGTAGGAAGGTTTGATGATACTTAATTGAAGGCTCGAACAAACTGCCAGTTGAGAATGGAGATTATATTTTGAAGAACTAAGAAAGAGGATGAAAATAGACCTCAATATCATTCATCAAAATGAACAAAGACTAGTCATTGTGAGTCTGTGATCAGTTTGTATCATTGGCCTGACCAGTTATATCAGGCCAAGCCAAAGCTTGATGGCTGATAGATATGCCACAAGACAGGTCTTATAATAATATGATAGTGTTCTGAAAGTCAGAAGGAGTAGATGTTAAATTTTCATTGCATGATTGCGTTGACTTGTCTGTTCTCCTACTTCAAATTCACAAATATCAAAGAACCTCTTCTGATCATTTTTTAAGAATAATGTCTCCCTTAATTTGGGAACAAAGGAACAATATCTTCCACTTTTTTATTAATAATTCGTGATAAATAGGAAGAAAATGTACATTTGTGCTTATTTGGTGTGCGAAATAATATGAGAAAAAAAGTTAGTTTTTGTCATGGTAGGAAACTCTTTCTCCAATCATTTTTCCACAAAAAAATATTAAGTAAATGATAAAAGTGAGAATGTTATTTTCCAAGGTTTATTTACTTTCAAACCAAATATATGATAGAAAATGATAGAAAATTTTATTTTTTTCTTAATTTATTTATTTTTCTTTCTCTCCTGTAAAACCAAACACACCATTCCATTCAGAAAATTCCTTTAAGTTGACTCGAATCTAAATCTTCGTTACAATTAACGATATAAACTTTATTAGAATTGACATTAATTCTCATGTCTATAATTTGGGCTTTCTACTAATTTGACCTTAATTATAATCTTTCTATTCATCCTCCATCCCTTCTCTATGTTAAACTGATCAAGGACTTGAAAAAACCAAAAATATTCCATATCAATTCTATATAAGTTTTTTTAATACGTCTAGGTTATTCAATCTGCAAAATTAGCAGCTAATCTGCTGCAGTCTAGAAAGGGCCTTTGTTTTTAAGTGCATTTCAATGGTCTAACGAATTTGTTTTTGCATTCACTGGCAAGTTTTACAAGAGGACAAAGGTTTACAAATGATCCAATCAATTAGGATCAATAATTCACAATGACATGAGTCAGTTTTGTGTCTGTTTTTTGTTTTTTGCAAGAAGCAAAGCATATTCATGAGCTTTGATTCTTTGGATCCTGTCTCTTCAAGCCTCAGAAAAAAAAATAGAAAAGACTTACCCTTCTCTGCTGCAAGCCACACAACAATCTCATGGTTCACAAATAGCCCCAAGAGGTCCATACAATATAATTTTCCCGGCGTTAATTCACAGTACAATATTGGACCACCTCTTTATTTCTACTCGCCTTCTTCCCGACATCTGAAAAACTAATTGTGATTTAGCTAGCTCTTTACCCAGTATTGTGTAGAAAATACAGTTTTTATGTCACTAATTGATTGCACAAAAACACCATAATTCATTATCACCTGACATAAACTTGATGTTATGCGTAGAACAAATTAAGGTCGAATATTGATGACCGATCTAATTTTTATGTTCTAAGTGTGACTAAGAAGCAAGATCACTGATAGACAGCTTTTGAAGTCAAGTTTTGGATGGAATATAAACCCTAAAAAGCTTCTTTTGTCAGCTCGTGCCGAAAGATCGAAGGCCAACCCTTCTCAATTGAGGATGACATTACTTCACCTCCAATATATATATGTTCCCTCGAATCTTCGAATTAGCTCATCAAACGAAGTCATGGACAATTGCTTGAAATTCTTGTATGTTTCCATCTCTTTGCACCAAAAATATCATCTTCTGCATACAGTTCATGGATTGTTCTCATGCTCAAGGGCTGCTTTTGACGTCAAATTTACTATGCACGTGAACCCTAGCTGCCCATTGCATAACCAATTTCTTGTTCTATCTCTACATATTGTCATTCTCTATACATACCACAATCCTTGTGGCTAACATTGGCATAATTCACTTCCATTGATAAACTTTCCAATTACCTATCTCCCAAAAGATGAAGGCAATCACCTTCTTTAGCTCCTTGCTCATCCTTCTAGCATCACTCACTTGCACCATCCATGGCCTTGACTTCTGTGTAGCAGACCTCAAAGGCGCGGAGGGGCCCGCCGGCTACCCATGCAAGAGCACGTCCGCCGTCACCGCTGCCCACTTCGTCTTCTCCGGCCTCGCGGCCGCCGGAAACACGTCGAACATCATCAAGGCGGCGGTGACGCGGGCCGTTGTCGAGCAGTTCCCTGGCGTCAACGGTCTGGGCATATCCTTGGCCCGGCTCGACCTCGCGGCTAACGGCGTCGTCCCTCTCCACACCCACCCGGGGGACGTCGGAGGTGCTGGCGGTGTCCCAGGGCTTGATCTAGGCCGGATTTATCTCCTCAGCCAACGGCATCTACTACAAAACCTTGAAGAAGGGGGAGGTTATGGTTTTCCCAAAAGGTTTGCTGCATTTCCAGATCCATGCCTGCAAAACCCCCGCCATTGCGTTCGTGAACTTTAGCACCCCCAGCCCTGGGCTGCAGATCACCTCCATTGCCTTGTTGGGGAGCAGCCTGCCCACGCCGACGATTGTGGAGGCCACCTTCTTGGATGTGGCTCAAGTGAAGAAGCTCAAGGGTGTTCTTGGTGGAACCAACTAAGCTAAAAAGAAGTGCATGGCTCTATTATATATCTACACGTCCATCTTGAACTAGTTTCTGTTGATTTTTTTTGTTAGGGGAAGTAGTACTATCAAGTATCAAGTATCAGATGAGTGGAGTAGCACCTTTTGTTATTTGTTTGTTATGAATGTTAGTGCTGGACTCAAGATAATTTGTCACAGTGGAACTTTGAAGTAATGTCAAGAATCATACATCTTGATTGTGTGGTGTGAATATAAACTAGGATTAATGACAATAACACAAAGAAGTTCAAATACCAACAAGAGATTGGAAATGTTAAAGAAAGTAATCTGGTATTCGCCACCGTTGATTGCACCGTCGGTACTCGAAAAGGTGAAGGTCATGTCCATATTCGCCCGTGAAAGTTTAGGGATAGGAGCAGGTTTTGGCGATGCCTGGGAGCTACGCCATTGGTGATGCCGCTCGTCCCAACCGAAGAATTATCTCTATACCTCTACAATTTTTAGATAACGGAATGTGCAATCAACGGGGGGAAATTTTACATAGCATTATTTTCATTCTCTGATTTTTTTAATATTTTTTTATAAAAAAATGATTGTGAAAAAGTTTTCTAGCATGATAGGAAATAGATTTCCTTTTTTTCAAGTTTTCTTACCTACAAAACAAGTAAAATTAATAATCTAAAAAATATAATTTTCTCCCACAATTTCTTACAAACAAAACAAGCAAATTAAAAATATACTCTTTGTTTGAGAGGAAAAGAAAGAAAGGAAAAGAAGAGGAGAATCCATTAATGATTTTTTGTATTTCATTGTTAGTTGTTTTTCACATTTCAAATATACGATAAATTGGGTTAGTTGTGTGAGAAATTGGGTGCTGTTACTTTAATAAATTAACTCAGTTGTATGAGGTGGTTGAATGTTATGAGTGAGTTGGTGAAATAAAAAAGATATAAATATGTAATGAACTCATTCAGAAGAATTTTTCAATGATGAATATTTTCAAGTAGAATTTAGAGTTAAATTATTATATCCCTTTCAGAATGGAGAACCCATTACAGATGTTAATTTGGTAAAAAGGGTTTACAAAGACTCTATCAAATTAGCATTTAGAGCCTTTTGATCCCTTGGGATTGAAATGCTTCTAATTCGTCAATCATGACGAATAAGACAAAAGCCAAGGTGGTGGAGGATTGTCTAATGACACTCAAGTATGATGTGCGTGAGACCAAGAAGTTAATCCAATGAAATTATAATTTTGTCACCAATTACCTATCCACATTATTGAAGTTGATGAAGGGGAAGGAGATTGATGAGGAGAAGGCACTCATCTATGATAATGATAACAAAGATTATGATGAAAGCAATGTCCTCAAAGAAAATACCACTGCAATCACGTCACATAAGATAATGGCATCGGCACGCAAGTGGAAACAAGAACGGGAGAGTGGCCCCCATCTTGTTGCGGCCAACCCCACCGACCAACCCCCTTCTAGTGTCCACTATTTCAGTCCAGGGGAGAGGGTCACATAGGCCAACCATTTTTTGAGAGGGTTGGCGTCCAGGCCCTTAACACAGCGGTCAGTTGTCATCGGCCTAGGTCACTATTCCCCCTGGCGTTCCATTGGCTGGACAATGGGGTATCACCCCATCCGACAGCCTTACTACAGCTGCTCATCTAGGGATTGCATCCATCTCAGATCACCATCCCTGGGCTTCATCACATGGTGGCCCACCCTCGCGCCCTTAGATGGATAGGGGGGCCAGGTTTGACTGCCCCGTTGTCGCGACTTGGACGGCGGTCGGTAACTGCCCCTGCAGCCACTTTCAGCTGACCAAGGACTGTTGTCAACAGTGAAGTACCGAAAATACTAGACAAACAGGCTCCTAAGTATGATGATGGGGTCAATGAGGAAATGGTCAACCCATGGGCCAATTATTTGGAGGCAGGGGAGGCTCGCTTAGACCCATATGACGACCCATCTCCTCGTGATTCATCCTATGGAGAACGTGGCTTGCCCAAGGATAGCTTTGGGGCTCCTTCCACTCATCCTCCAATTGTAAATTATGGTAACCACAACGGGGGGCAGCCATGGACACTAACTACATTATGGTCTGACTGATTATGAGGACTTCTATGGGGCCATGAGAGACAACATAAGCCCACCTCATACAAATCAATCTCGTATTGCTAGAGAATTAACTTTTCAATTTATAACAGATCAAGCAACTCAATTGAATGAGCATATTGTGTCAAACACTTCTTTCATTGCCAGAAGACTAGAGAAGATGTGAAGGTAGAAAAGGTAGAGTTGGCCTATTTCTACCTCAAGCAAGAGGCCCTTCAATGGTTTCAGTGGTAGGAAAAGAACCAACGTATACTGATGTGACACGGTATGTGGAAAACTCTTTGTATTTGGTTTGGTCCTACTGAATATGAGGACTTTAATGAGTCCCTATCTCATGTTCGACAAACAATACCCTCTCGCAGTATCTGGCAAATTTTGAACAATTATCAAATCGTGTCCAGGGTTGGTCAAAAGAGACACTCATTGGTACCTTGATAAGTGGTCTCAAAAAGGAGATCTTCATGAAAGTTCGGTTCCATCAACTGCAGACATTGATTAGGGCAGTGGATCTAGCCAAGATGCAAGACAATCAGTTGGCTCAACAATAGAAGATGTGCCGCGGCACTCGATCAAGCCAGTTAACCACAACCAGTCCTAGCACGGTGACACCCGCCAAAGTGGGTGGCGGCATTGAAACAACTCTATCTTCTTCTGTCACTATCAAAAGGCTTAATTTGACTAAGATGGTTGGTAGATGAGGGAAGAGGTTGTGTTAACACTGCGATGAGAAGTTTGTTTCTAGACCATCGTTGCAAAAAGTGATCCTTATTTCTCCTTGATTGTGATAGGGAGGATGTGGTGGACGAGGAAACAAGCAATTTGATGATGGCAACAGCCGACAAACCTTAAGAAGAACCAGCCGAGTTGCAAATCACATCAGTTTATGAACTCTCAAGGAGAGAACCCCCCCCCCCCAACAAAAAAAATGTTAAGGGTCGCCAACTTTATTAAAAAAACTTTATGCCTTAATTCTTACAGAATGTGACAACACTCACAACTTCATTAATGAGACTATTGTAAAATAGCGGGAACTTTTGTTCATCGATTCCACTCCTTTTTCAGTGGGCATTTGTGGCGGAAATCAAATGACTAAAGGGTGATGTGGTTCTAGGGTGGGACTAGCTTCAAAAGTTGGAGAATATCATATCTAACTTCGAAAAGTTGATGATAGTTTTCACTCTCTCTACTGGAGAGCGTAATCACTTGGTGGGGGATTGTAACACATTAAATTTGGTTTACTTAAGAATCAGATCAAAACTATTACGATCGAGTCGAGTCATATCCAAATTGATTAATTTGCAAAACTCAAACAAGAAACGGAGCGAAGCAAACCTCTTAACGTCTCGAGAAAGGAAGACACTACTAAATGTAAAGCTAACACTTAATAAGAAAAGATGAATGGATGCGTGCAATAACCTAATAAGAAGCTATGTGCAATGACATGATATAAGAACACACAACACACAGCAAAAACAAAAATATAAATGGATAAAATACAAGAATAAATATATCAAAACAACTGCTAAAACTGAAATCTGAGTGTCTCATTGAGAGACCTGATAACATGTCTGATTTGCGGCAACAAAAAGTGGTTAGAGCATACATCATGATACATCAAGTAAATATATGAACATGAATCAAACACAAATAAAAGAACAAAAGAAATAATGGTGCGCTAAGCACAAGTATGTGTGGCAACTATCTATACTTCCACCAAGGTCAACCTAACACACAAGAACACAAGACCTATATATAATAGGAAAATTGTCAGTAATGAGTGTCATTGGCTAGAAAAATTACTAATACAAACTGGCAAATAGAATTTGACTTTCATGAAGAAGGAAAACCAATATATAATTCTATAAAAATACTCAAAGGGCATCTAGTAAGGAGTCATCAAGTTGAAGATTGATAGCATCCTGAACTAAACTATTGTCGTGCCACTCTCAACAAATACCTCTCTCAACAATAACATGTCCCACTCTTGGGAAAAGTACATTTCATAAGCCTTTTCCAAACCTCCATATAACGCCTTCCCAAAACCATAATGACCGAGTACTCTCAAGTAATTGCCGTCAATACCCTATACATAAATAATACACGTCCACTCCACACCTCTCTAGGTGTGAAGATGCTCAAGACATAGAAATGCGGGATCCCTTGGGAATGGAACAACCCACTCACTAATCTAGAGCCCATTGTAACCTGTGTATGTGCCTGTTTATGGTATACACAAGGTCAAATTTACCAACTCTCGGATCACTAAATATTTGATAAAAAATACATATAGGGTTGAGAAGGAAATCATATCAGTAGGCCCGAAGGCAACATGAGGTGGAGCTAAGTTCAAAAATAACACAAGAGATATCATCCTCGAGAGTTATTAATCACTGAAATAAAATAAATCTAGATAGCCCGTGTTAAGTGGAGTCCGCTAAAACAACCACTCAATATGTCCTACAATCTAAAAATCAAATCCACAATAAAATAGAGCGCTAAATCTAAGAAGTGTCCTAACAGACCTGAGGTTCAAGCTCTAAGTTTGACGACACATTCACGACGAGTTTGTGCTCTAAAACCTACATTAAAACCAGTGCTAAGCAAAAGATCAACAACTTTATAAGATGCATGGTTATTATGTGTGCTCACAACAACAATAACAAAACTTAAACAATCAACAACACGAAACAAATCAACAAATAAATACTCTAACACATAAATTGAGACATGACCAGTAATGAAGAATTCATAAATAACACAAGACAAATAAATAAAATGAAAGATGCATGAGTAAACATCACAACAATAATAAATGACAACTAAACATGCATGAAAATAAGTAGGCAAATAAATAATGAACAATAATTAAATAAGTATTTAATTAATAATTAATTAAATAAACACACTTATCAATAAAAGAATGATAAATAAATAAAGAATGCATTAATTAAGAAATAATAACTATATAAATAATGTTACATGAGTTTGCAACTACATGTGAGTAAATATTAACACTTACATGAGTCGGTAAACATATAAATAAATAAACAATTCAGTAAATAAATAAATAGTTAATAACAATTATTCATGAATAATAACAATATAATTATTAAGTATATGAACATATCTAAACATGAGTAAATGATATCATGTGTGAGCAAATAATTAAATAAATTCATAATTAAATAATATTTGATATGCATGAATAAAATTAATATAATAAGTAAGTATATCATCATTAATAATAAATAATCATATGAGCATGCATGATAATCAACAAATATATAAATAAAAAGAAATAATCATCAATGAATGAATCAATAAATAAATAATAAATGACAAAAACACCTGTAATGTAAAACCCACGATTCGAGTCAGGGTTTTATATTCAGAACCGGTCGGTTTGACCGTTATTTTTGAGTCGAGTCAGTTTCAGAACACGTGTACTGAACTGACGCCGGTCTCGTGTATGAGCCATGAGGGTCATGTGTACCCAAGTATATGATGATAACATCATAAACACAGCAGAAAAGAATGAGTTATCAGAATATATGAGAGTATGCAGTTCATTTTTTTATTATGATATATAATGGATCGTAGAATTAGTTTTAGGTCATTTACCATGTTAGGACGCGTTACGAGCATTTTGGGCGAGTTGATAGTTCTAGAGCATATCATTACGATGTTTGGTATTTGTTTGATTTTACGGGATTTTTCCCGATTTTTATGAAATTTTTTTAGGATTTAATACGACTTAGTTATTATACTTGACTCGAGCCGGAGACGAGTCAAGTCTTATTTATGAAATTTGCCACCGAGCTATTTTCTCCCCTCCCGACATCTTCTTCCCAACCCCGATGCCGACCCCGTGCATATAGCTTTCTATAACCCAAAGATGACAGATAGCTTTCCACTCACCCCTCTAGATATTTCAGTTCTACTATCAGTTGTCCAGATTATTGAGATGAGTATACATTGACCAGAGTACGTCACAGACCAGATGCGGATTCTCCAGCCCCATGCAGAGTATGTCACCATACTCCTTAAGACACACTGTGTATGTACAGGTGTTCTCGCCTCCCTTCAATAGTAGTTAGTGGTTGTGTAGATAGTCACCTGAGCCATAGTATGCAGTAGAGTCATAGCAGCTATCCTTGTTCTCTTATAGAACAGAGTGAGATATTTGGCTGAGGGCCGAGTCAACTAAGACCTAGTGAGCGGTCTAGTTCCTTATATAAGGACACTTGAGAGTTGCATCTAAATTGGCGATAGTGAGCCATGCAGCTCATTAGCCTATACACTTGTACCTAACAGGAGACTTATAGCACACCTTAGGATGGTTTTAGGACTTAGGATTGAATTTCCTGGGAGTACATGTAGGTGACTTTCCACATAGATGAGGATTAGAGGGACATGGGTAGATGCGAGCAGGTAGGTCTTACCCTCGCCGTAGTTTTCCCAGACATAGCTCAGATTAGAACCTTGCGATACTCTAGAGTATCTGCTTGACCAACCCAATAGGCCCTTAGGGGTGACCTAGGGTGTTTCCGCCGAGTTAGCAGTAGGGATCAGAACAGAAGAGAGGGATGATGGTCATGTCAGGCACAGACAGCTTAGAAACAAAATGTTGATATTGACAGGATCATAAGCAGAACCTGCCATAACGGCGCAGCTACAGTGAGGATTTACATGACTATCGAAGAGTAGAGGATACAACTGGTGTGTATCTAGCTTCCAGGTAGTAGTTCAGCAGAACCTCCTTGAGTTAAAATTTCGAGGATGAAATTTTTATAAGGAGGGAAGATTGTAAAACCCACGATTCGAGTCAGGGTTTTATATTCAGAACCGGTCGGTTCGACCGTTATTTTCGAGTCGAGTCAGTTTCAGAACACGTGTACTGAGCCGACGCCGGTCTCGTGTATGAGCCATGAGGGTCATGTGTACCCAAGTATATGATGATAACGTCATGAACACAGCAGAAAAGAATGAGTTATCAGAATATATGAGAGTATGCAGTTCATTTTTTTTTATTATGATATATAATGGATCGTAGAATTAGTTTTAGGCCGTTTACCGCGTTAGGATGCGTTACGGGCATTTTGGGTGGGTTGATAGTTCTAGAGCATATCATTACGATGTTTGGTATTTGTTTGATTTTACGGGATTTTTCCTGATTTTTATAAATTTTTTTAGGATTTAATACGATTTAGTTATTATACTTGACTCGAGCCGGAGACGAGTCAAGTCTTATTTACGAAATTTGCCACCGAGCTATTTTCTCCCCTCCTGACATCTTCTTCCCAACCCCGACGCCGACCCCGTGTGCGTCGCCGCCGCCGCTGCCGTGGACGCCCGTCCGGCCGCCGATCGTCGCCGCTGAGCCCCGCGACGACGTCGCCATGCTGCCCGACCAGGCCCGGCCCTAATCGAGCCGCTCGCGACGCGAGGAAACCATGTCGCGACACACGCGACCACGTTGCGTTTCCATCGCCGATTCCACAACCGGTGACCAGCGCCGCCGCAATCGGTCGGTTGCCTCAGCACCCTCAGCCCTCCAGCGACCTTCCCCGACCGGAACGGAGGCCATCGCCACCGTGGCCGGCCGGATCTCCACACCACCACGGCCAGCCTCTGTTTTAGCCATTTTCCGGTGAGCCACCGCCTCGGCCGACCATGTCGACGTCGTGGATGTGTCGGGCTCACCGAGCCGGTTCCAATGGTACCCTATATGACGCCTATCCAGCTAGTAGACGCCGCTGGCAATTGTTGTCAGAAAATCGCAAGAACGTTGCCGGAAAACCACTGAAGCCGCTGGAAAACTGCCAGAACCCGCCGAAAAATCGGATTCGTTGGAATTCGCCGGATCTTCCGAGGAGTTCATCCAGTCGATCTCGATCGAATGTCGGATGCCGATGAGCGCCGAATTTGAGCTCCGAGACATGTGGCAGAACCCTAGCCGTCGCCGATTGCCGATGACGTGAGGTATAATTACCTCCGAATTTATAATTTAAACTTGATGATTGTTAGCACAACATGCTAGGGTTGGTTTATTGATGTGATTAATGTTTAATGATGGATGAAACGATGAGTTTCATGATGAGATTAAGTGTGAATGAAGAGTAAGTGATCTAATGAGGTAGATCGAGTCGGAACATGATAAGTGACCACGATGTAACTTAGAAAAGCACAATAAAATTGGTATGAATAGGATGAGTTAGAATTACTTTCATAATTATGATCACTTGACTGTTGATGGATGTTATTCGTATTGTGTGATGTTTATTGAGTTTGATGCATCATTTAGTTAGCAGGCGTTAGTATTTAGTTTTGATGTGTAGGTACGGAGTAGGAGCTCGCCGCCTAGGTGCGATGACACGCTTGGAGCTTCTACCAGGTCCGTTTAGGACTCGACTCTGTTTTACGTCATTCTATTGTATGTTTATCTTATCATTTGCAGGACGGGTTAAGTGGCATTTTATTGGATCCCACTTAACTCGGGCCATCTAGCCGAACAGATTTCTAGATTAATAACCCCTCGAGGATGAGATCCCTCGAGATGATTTCGAAAACAAGATCCACCACAAGTTGCCTTCGGGCCTATTATATAAATCCCTACCCAGCCCTATATATATGTAGTTTTCATGTTTTCAGTGAGACGAGAGATGGAGAAATCGACTGCACGTACCATGCAGAGGATGCTGTGACAGTCAAAGCGGGCTCTGGATTAGTGCCAGCGGACTGTTCCATTCCCGAGGGATCCTAACAACTCCGCGTTTGAGTTCCTCACACCCGGAGAATGTGGAGGTTTACGGGTACTGTTTAGTACAACGCATGTCCAGACTTGTGGTTCAAAGGGTACTAAAGGCAACTGCCTGAGAGTACTCGGCCTTCATGCTCAAGGCCAGGAGAAATACGGAGGTACGGAGAGGGCTTAGGATAAAGTTTCATGAGAAGTACTGAAAAAGAAGTGCCGAGAGCGGCACAGTACCAGCAGCAGATTAGTAAGTTCAGGATGCTACTGGGTCTGCAGCCCAGTGGCTCCTCAGTAGTGCCCTTCAGAGTGTTCACGTGGAGTATATGATGTTTTCTTTCATATGAGAGTTTGCTCTCATAGCCAACTTGTTATAGTTATTTTATTTTCAGACCAGTAACACTTGTTACTGACGTGTTTTTATACTATATGTAGGTAATAATCACGAGTTGGAGGAGCCAGCTTGGACGGAGGAGCAATGAGGTCTTGTACACACACACATGTTAGATTTCTGAATGTTTAATATTGTGTTGTTATGTTATTATATTGTGAATGACATGTTTAAATGCATGAGACATGATAGAATGTGAACATGATCAGAGATGCGCAGCGGAAGCGTGGTGGGTTGAAACCCCAGCTTCAGAATGAATTCATAATATGTTAGATTTTGTGTGAATGAAATCATGGATGCATGTGTATATATTTATATATATATATAATATTTTGACAGGGTGGGCCCATAATTGCACTTTTAGGGGAGACCCTGTCTGTTTTATTTCAGAATTTTTATCATAATTGTAATGATGTGAAATTTAGGTTGCACGTCATCCATGTAGTATCATGTTAGGGTTTTATGTATTTATCCATGCATGACAAGTCGTATCTATATCTTAAGACGTCGAGATTAGATCCGCACGAGTTAGGTTCGAGTTAGCCAACCTAACCGGGGCCTGTAACATGCCGGTTCAGTTACAAGCGTGAACCGGATTTGGGGTGTTACACGTAACATCAAAATATGCTAAATATGTGAATATGTATCTAAACTAATGTAGTGAGCTTTGAATTACAGAAACAGTTTAAAAATGAATGAAAACTGGTAAAAAATTATGGGAAAGGGCAACCGAGTCAACAAGGCTGAACTAAACTAATTCAAACCAAGTTAACTTGGTCTGGGTTTACTCTTGGCTGGGATGAGCTGGACTCGACGAACTCAAATGCAGACAGGCAAATACGGTTTGGACTGGGTGGACACAAACATTGCTAGGTGGGTAAACGGGCCCGATAGGGCCAACGCTGCTCATCTCAGGACAATGCTAATGGCAGCTAGGCAGAGGTCGCCGCTGATCGGGATAAATAGCCCTGGTGACGAGGAGTGTGGTGGTGGCAACCGACGGAGTCCAGTCATCGACTGGCCGAAAAATAGCTAGAAAGGGATGAAAATGTAGTGGGGAAAATGAGAGTTGCCACCGGTGATCATGGCTATGACAGAGGTCGAGGCTGGACTCAAATGGAAGGTCTGGTGAGGGAAAGCTATCTAGGTAGTCGGCCTCATCGAGGGGAGGTTGTCATCGCTTGAAAAAGCCCCAAAAGTGGCCGGGGTAGTGGCGGAGGAAATGTGGAGAACAAAATGTTGTCACCTGCGGTGACTACTGTGGCGCTGGAGCTAGTGGAGGGTCTAGATTGATACTCAGCCACAAGGTGGTCACAGTGGTTCTAGTCAAGTGGCTGGAGGGTGGCCTAAGTCTCACTAGTGGTGATCCAAAGTAGTGGCAATGCTAAGGCTAAAAATGGTCCCAAAATGTGGGAGAAATCCCAGGAAAATGGGAGGCTTTGCTAGGGTTGACGTGGACATCCCGGTCTTGCCATTTGGTACAATCTGGTCGTCCGACTGACTGCGGGACAAGTGGGGTTCACCTAGAGTATATACAATATATATATATATATCAGAAAGCTCGGATCGACACCGACAAAAGTTGAAATTAATTCTAAGCCTAATGGAGGTTCTATGACGTGAAATCGAGGTAAGAAAGCTAAATAGGCATCGAAACCCTTGCCTTAATTGGTGATGATATGAGACTCAAATCAAACTGAGCACATAAGGGCAATTTGGTTGTCAAAAATCCCTAAGATGCATTTACAAGAAATACCCTGAAAAAGCCCTTGCCTTAATTGCTGATGATATGAGACTCAAATTAAACTGAGCACATAAGGGCAATTTGGTTGTCAAAAATCCCTAAGATGCATTTACAAGAAATACCTTGAAAAAGCCAAATAAATTCTAAACGTTGCAACAACCTTGATCTAGCCTTAAAACCCTAAGCTAGCACAAATAGAACTCGTATACCTCAAGTATATGCTGATAACTTATGCTCTATTGTAGCATAACTGAAGCTATCATATGTATATTTGCCATACCTAACCTCTATAATATGCTTGTATGGTCATTTGCGCCAAATACTCATGGTCTAAAAGCTAAACTCATTCAAGGCTGGTCCAAACCAAACAAGGCAACAAGTGGGTGAAACATTGGACTATGCCAAAGACCCCAGCACGCAGGGTTACATTTTATGGTATGCTTGATCTCGAGTAGCCAACCGACCGACGTCCTTCTATCTGCATCTCCAAAGCATGATAAGGAGGATTCTACCGTACATCCATATATCATTGAGATATTAGAGGACTATTCAGATATTTTTGTTGAGTCAATTGGATTACCGCCACTGCACTTACATAACTATCGGATTCCTCTTATTTCAGAAGCTTCCCCAACCAATATTCGAGCCTATAGATACTCTTACATCCAAAAGAGTAAGATCGAGTGGTTGGTTTGTGAGATGGAGGAATCTGGGATTATACAATCTAGTACTAGTCCTTTTTCTTCTCCAGTTCTTTTGGTCAAGAAAAAGGATGGCACATGGCGGTTCTATGTTGATTATTGAGGACTCAAAGCCATCACAATCAAGGACAAGTTTCCTATTCTTGTCATTGATGAGTTTTTGGACAAGTTTAATGGAGCTACTATTTTTTAACCTATCATCAAATTCTTGTGAGCCCAGGAGATGTATCGAAGATAGCCTTTCCCACACATCTCTAACTATTTATCTCAGTGTTATTTGATGATATCCTTATCTAAAGCCGAACTTGAGAGGATCACATTCACCATTTCCATCTCACTTTAGACCTTCTTAGGACTCATTCCTTATTTGCCAAGATATCCAAATGCTAGTTTGGAATAAAGGAATTGGAATATTTGGGTCACATTGTGTTCGGTGAGGAAGTTATCACCGACTCAAACAAAATTCAAGGTATGGTAGATTGGCCTATACTAAGGTGGGTAAGTCTTCGGGGATTCTTAAGTCTCACAAGCTATTATCACCTATTTATTCAAGACTATGTCAAGATTGCTTCTCCTGTGACCGATTTATTGAAGAAAGAAAGGTTTCAGTAGTCAAAGCAGGTTGAGGAGGCCTTCGAAACCTTGAAAACTACAATGACTAGTACACCAGTGTTCACACTACTTGATTTCAATTTGCCCTTGAAGTTGGAGTGTGATGCTGCTAGCTGCAATGGGATCAAGGCACCCTCCTGATATCCAAACATGTAAAGGTTTATCTACCCATGACAAGGAATTAATGGTAATTGTTGAAGCAATTTGCAAGTGACAACCTTATTTGTTGGGGAGTCGGTTTATTATCAAGACAGATCATGGCAACCTCAAGTACCTCATCGAGCAATGAATCATTGCGATACCTCAGGAGAAGTGGCTCACCAAGCTAATGGGCTTCGACTATAAGGTGATCTACAAGCACGATAAGAATAATATTGTTGCAAACATATTATCTAGAAGAGATGAGGAGGTAGAGTGTCAGTCGATGGTGGTGAGTTGACCATAATTTGCTTTTGTAGATAGATTGTGGGCGAAATTGTTGGAGGATCCTGTTTTAACTCCACTCCTTGTGCGCCTTTCGACTATTTTGGACTCTACCAGCCCCTATTTATGACGAGATGCTCGCCTTTGGTATAAGGGGAAGTTAATAGTATCAGCTTTAAATGAGTTACAAATCCTCATCTTTTAGGAATTTCAAACTACTCCGAAATGAGGGCATTCAGGGTTTGAGTGGACTTACTTCTGCTTTAGTTGTTCCTTTAATTGGAAGGGCTTTAAGTAGGATGTTAAGAGTTTTGTAAATGCCTATGATGTTGGCCAACGTCGCAAGCATTCCACCCTATCACCAAGTAGTTTACTTCAACCCATACCGATCCCTTCAATCATTGGGATGGATATTTCTATAGATTTTGTTAAAGGGTTACCCCGTTCTGGCAATTACCCTCTATCTTGGTGCTAGTAGATTGTTTAAACAAATTTGGCTATTTCATTCCCCTTACTCACCCCTTAACGGCTAAGCAAGTGACTGAATAGTTTGTGGAATGAATAGCTATAATCCATGGCATCCCAAAGTCCTTTATCAATGATCACGACTTAGGTTTGCTCGCTAGCTTTTGGAGAGAATTTTTCAAGTTTTAAGGGACGACTCTCAAGATGAGTACAATAGATTACCCGCAGATAGGTGGGCCAATAGAAGTGTTAAACTGTTATTTAAAAATATATTTACGATGTTATGCCAGTGACCCCTCAAATAGTGATCCGGTTTCTTGCTTTGGGCACAATTGTAGTATAATATCATCTTTCATTCAACTACCAATAATCACTCCCTATAAAGTTTGTTTTAGACATCCCCCTCCATTTATACCGATATATATCTTAGGGTCTTCTATCGTTGGTAGGGCAAATCACTTGAGGGATGATGATGAAGTCGTAGCACTCTTTAAAGCTCATTTGGCTGACAAACAATCTTTAAGACTTCGTGTCAACATCACTCGAGGATAAATTCTTTTTAAATAAAAATTAGAAAAATTATAATAATTTATTGTATTATGAGTTGGTAGACTCTGAATTAAAGAGATAAATTCTAATTAAATAATGATTATAAAAATACAATAATTTATTATATTGTTTTTTTTGTTGTATTATTTTTACTTTTGGCTTCCCTTTAATTAATAAAAATGATGAGATATTCTTAAACGTCGGCAGCAATTAGAGACATATAATACGAACAAATCCAATAAATCCAACGAAAGAAGACAGATATAGCATTTATTTTTATAGATATTCTTGGTCGGTTAATAGATCAGCGGTCGGTGAACGCATACAAAGGAAATTAGTGATGCCTGCCACCAGATCATCTTTGTTGTCGATAACTCCATGTTTATTCATGTCGGAGAAAGATTCATTCTGGAGAAACTTGATTTGTGAGTTGTGACCAGCTTGAGTAGCATAGGACTTTATTGATATGCTACAAGGAAAAAGGTTGGCAGTGAGTGCAACCTTGGCTGCCATGGTGGGGATCGTCCACCTCAATCCAGTCTGTTTACTTCTGCCCTTTTCATCCACTTGTTTTTGGGTTTCCTTTATTTTTTTACCTTTCTCTAATTATTATTATTCTTTCACTATATATTGATTCTTACCTGAAAATGGCTTAATATAGTTGGTGATATATATATATATATACGTCGGGTGCGGGTGCTTGTGTTTGAATCTCTGCATCAGAGGCACAGGTTTGAGGAGTTGCAGACATCTCGTTGTAGACCTTAAATTGTTCCCAGAATGAACCTCTTTGGCCTTGGCAATCGGTGTGGCTTCATTACCTCCTTGCATTTTCGTTGTGTGTTGTAGAATGGGATTGCAAGAGTTCTATTAGGGACATGTTTTCCGTCAATTGTGATTGACAAATTGCTTACAAAACAGGTTGATTTTTTTATGTAGGATGCAGGGTTGGTAGTTTTGAGTTTTCTTTTTATCCATTAAAAAAATCAAATGGGAATGTAAAATTCCTATCAAATAAATGTTTTAGTAGATTTTGTGACCGTTGAAGGAGTTGATTTGTGGATAAATGTTTTATATTTATCATTTGTTGGTGGTTATTTGATGGAGTGATGTAGGGCAGATTAGATTTCTTTCTTTTGGGATTTTTATTGTTTTAGTTTAGTTTAATTTCATATATCATCATGAAGCTATTCTCAATGAACAGGAACCAGAAAACTTTTCGACCCAAAAAAAGTGCTCCATCAGGGAGTAAGGTTGTCCATCTTATTCTTTGTCTTACTATTACTTTCTTCCTCAAAACAACCGCATTGTTTTTTCTATTTTTCATTTGGTACATAGAAAATAAGAAAATAAGAATGATTTTATACTTGTATCTTTTTGAATTGCTCCCAAGTCTTTGTCAAATAGTGATAATTATCTGCTGCTGCAGGTTTTGTCAACATATTGATCTGCCAACAAACCTCATAATCCCACAATATCGAAAAATCTACATTGGTTAGCTGCTTCTATTATATCATAAAATAGAATAAAACACCATGTATTATCTTGTAGATGGCTGTCTTGTCTTTATTTTAAAATATGACATGAGTTCTTAGTTTTTATGTAAACGATAACAGCTCAATAATCTGAATGATAACAACATAATGTAGGTTTATCTGATTGGGTGAGATACACATTTAATGTGAGTATAATATCTCCTAATTGCCAACAATCATTAACTGAACATACCAAGGTTCCAACAGTAATTATATCCTTTAAGTTTTTCTTTAACTTCTGAAATTGCTGTTTCAGAAATGTAATATACTGTACCGGTTGCAGGGATTTCCTTTGCTTACTGAAATTGGCAAAATTGTTTCAGAAATTTAAAATTTTGTGTCTGGTGCAGGGCCAACAACTGCGAAAGCACATTGATGCTACTTTGGGTAGTGGGAACTTGAGGGAAGCTGTAAAATTGCCCCCTGGAGAGGACCCTAATGAATGGCTGGCTGTGAATAGTATTACTCTTTCTCATCTTATTCTATTACTTGTCTCAAATCATGTAAGCAATACTCAGAGTCCTCAACTATTATGTGAGCGTGAAAAATGATACGCAGAGAAAAATAGCATGATGGTCAACTTGAAAAAAATTGCAACAGAAAATATGAGCTGGATTCTTCTAAAATATTGCAGATACATGCAAGACGATCAGGAGTTGTAAAAAAACAACTCGCACCTTAAACATTGGCACTCGGTGGAACAAAACCCTTTACGTTTGTCAATGGCCTGTCGTAAACATATGTTTTACGTTCTCGGTATTGTAGGAAACGAACTTTATTTTTTTGCTGTGAAATGAAGTTTTATTTCTTCCGCCTTGTTATACTATTCAGCTGTTGATTTCTTCAATCAAGTGAATCTTTTGTATGGCACTCTTACTGAATTCTGCACACCAGTCAGCTGCCCTACAATGACAGCAGGGCCAAAGTATGTCATTCTGATTCAGATTGTTTTATCCTCTTCCTTTGATCATAGAAACACCTCAACTAGATAATTGCAATACTTATATATGATTGTTGTTAAAAATTCAACAGATATGAGTATCGATGGGCTGATGGAGTTCATATAAAAAACCCATCGAGGTTTCTGCACCAAAATATATGGAGTATCTGATGGATTGGATTGAGGTTCAACTTGACGACGAAGCAATATTTCCTCAGAAGCTAGGTTTGAGATCTACTTCTGCTTATGGATGGAGGGCATTGAACTGTTGAAACGTAAAAACACTTTGTTTAAAACCTTGTGTTTTCTCTGTTATGCAGGTTCACCATTCCCTTCACATTTTCCCGAAGTTGTGAAGACGATATTCAAGAGGCTGTTTAGAGTTTATGCGCACATCTACCATTCTCATTTTCAGACGATTGTATCTTACAAGGAAGAGCGACATCTTAATACTTGCTTCAAGCATTTCATCCTTTTCACATGGGTACTTCTTTTTCACTTGAAAATATTAAGCATGCTATGATCATTGTTCATACTTGGTAACGAAACAATTAATCCTTCGAAAGAACATTCAAAATATGATCTTTTCCAATGTAGGAGTTCAACTTGATTGAGAAGGGGAGCTCGCACCACTTCAAGAACTCGTCGACCCCATCTTATGCAATTGTTGAGGAAATCTAATCAACCATTTGCTTCTAAATTGGTTTTCCCCTATCTTGGGAGTTTCATTTTGCAAAATGCTACTGTCCATGCTACTAGAAATGTGCTGCAAGTAGACACAGTAGCAAACCAATGTTGCTTAAATGATTTTAGAAAGAATACTCATAG
Organism: Piper betle; assembly: GCA_033002965.1. Lineage (NCBI taxonomy): Eukaryota > Viridiplantae > Streptophyta > Magnoliopsida > Piperales > Piperaceae > Piper > Piper betle. The sequence goes on along the minus strand of JAURVB010002478.1, from coordinate 94,607 downwards.
AATTAGAGGAACTACTAGATATTCTTTTCATGGACGATAGTTGGAGTCGGCAAAACGAAAGGTCGGATAGAAGAAAAGGGAAGATCAGTGGATTGGCTACTTATCTTCAAGATAGACAAGTTTTAACGGTGGTTTGAGGCAGATTAATGTAACAATCTTTCCCTAGTACTTAGTAATAACAAAAATTGGCAGTTTGCTACTCGAATATCACAATGAAAAAAAGTGGCTTGATCACAAAATTTGTTTCAGCTTTTGTCCATAATCTTGAAAATACTCCAAGTTTCTCTCTTTTTTCCATTGATTTTATTGTTGAAGGACTAAATCAACTAATAAGCAGTATGCCATTCATTAAAAATAACCAAGAAACTACATACCTAAATAGTAAATGTGCCCTAACAACAAGAACAAAAAGAGCTTATGATAATTGACTGTCAAATGGACTCGATTGAATGTAGAGTGGAGTCTGACTAGGAATCATTTATAATAAATTTTCAATGAGATAGATAATGGGGTGTTTTGTGTATGATTTTAAGTCCATTTATTGAAAATTTTAAAGTGCTTGAACAAAACTATCTCAACAATTGTAACAGCCAAATGTTATTTTGTGAGCTATGTAACTTTTATACTTTTATAATAGTAACAAAAAAATTGTGAGAAAAATTTCTTGAAATTTCATAAAAAAATTTATATTGCAACCAAATACCCTATAAAGGGTAATATATTTCAAGTATATAGTTTTTATTTAAGATTCGAAATCAATGAAAGTATAACTTTCTATAATTTTATGATGCGGGGCATCCATTAGATTTGTTAGTAGTTACTATTTTGTATATATTAGTTTGTTATTTTTTTGTTTAAGATATATCTGTAATTTTTTATGTAAATAGGGATGTTTTAGGTATTTATTAAATTAGGGTTTTTTATTTTTTTATAAATTAGGTGCAACCAACTATTGTATACAGAGGTTGAGGATTTTGATAAAATGATGAATTATTGATTGTGTGCCTTTTATCTATTTTTTCTACCTTTATTTTCTTAGATCGAGCTTTTTCTTTTATTTGATTAGTCTTAATTTTTCTTCTTTTTTATTAAATTAGTTATTTTTGTTATATCCCTTATCTTATTTTACATGTCATTTTTTAGTCTCACATATATATACCGAATTATTATTAATAGTAGTAACCACACACACGCATACCTAGTTATCACCTGTATTGTTAGTACCTGGTTATTATTAGTAGGAAAAATAATTTATTGGAAGGTTTAAAGTCAATATTAACTATAAAACCTAATGAATAAAAAAGAAGCATAGAAAAAAATACCCACTTATTTTTTAAATAATAAAACTATCACAAAAATATGTAATGAGTGGTTGATTTACTTAAAGTTGATTGGGTTCACGGTAAGGCCTTACGATAAATTATCACTCTTATTAGTAGTAATTATTCATACTCATACATCTAGTTAGTAGGGTATTTAGTGTCATTTTAATTTTAATTATAAATAAATTTTCGTTGAATAATAAAACAGACTATAATAATAATACAATATATTAAAAATAAATTCTGTTTTATTTTAAATAAATGAGAAATATATATATATATATATATATATATATGCTTTTTAATTTTTGTTGTATTTTAATTAGTTAAATGGGTTATTATTGTAGTATTGAGTTGTGGTTGTATGTATTAATGCAAGACGCAATTATTAATAATGCAATCACGCAGTTAATAAGTGTTAAGTAGGAAATGCGGACTTTCCAATCCTGGCCGTCGGCGAGGATCCCCTCGACCCCATCGAAGGCCGCGATTGCAAGACACCGAACGAACCTCCCAAACCCTCGCCTCCCCAATTTGTGCGGGAAAACCCAACCACCGCCCCCACGCCGCCGGCGAAATCCCCATCACGTCCGGCGCCGCCGCCGCCGCCGCTCCTCCGATCACTTACCACCGCCCCGTCGCTGGTGAAAGCCCAACCGTCTCCCGCTCCGATTAACCCGCCGATTTTTTCGGGAGGAACAGCCATGACGGTTTCGCAATCCCGGAAAGTCCAACCACCTCCCAAAACCCTAAGCTCGCCGCCCCCCGACGACGACGGCGGCGGCGAGATTGGACCGGTGACTCCGGAGAAGGCGGCGGAGGCGGCCTCCACCGTCTCCTCCCCGTCCCCGCTCGGCTCCGGCCGCCCCGCCCTTCGCCGGAGCTCCCGATTGGCCGCGTTGCCGGGGGCTTCGCGGGTTGTGCCGCCGGTGCCGTCGGCCGCGAAGACAAAGAGGAGATCGACCGGTAGGAGGACGTGGGGGGGTCCGGAGGTCGGTGCAATGGCGAGTTTTGATTTGGATTTGAACGAGGACGCCATGGTGGTGGACGATGAGCGGCCGGCCGTTGCTGTTGACGAACCCGGCAGCGCGGACTGGTTGGAGCTGCGATTGGGGAGCAGGTTGACGGGGAGAAGGACCGGCGATGGTGAGGTCGGTGATGAGAGCGGCAAGCGACGGAGGTATAGTCGGAAGGAGAAAGGTAAAATGGTGGATCTCAACGCTTCGGCTTCTGAGGACGAAGAAGCGATGGAAGTAGAGGCGGAGGTTGGTGAAGGGTTTGTGGGAGCGCCGATCGTGATCGATGATGAAGAGGAAGAAGATCGAGTTTTGGAGCAATATGTGCCTCAACGGAGCAAGACAGAGAGAGTAAAGGATCGATTTTTGGAGACCGCCATGAATTTCGCTTCTCAACATGCTCGATTTGATCAAATCTGGGAAGGAGAAGGAGGAGGAGATTTGTTTGTCGATGATGCAAGAGGCGGAGCAGTTGAAGATTGGCCGGGGCCTTTCTCCACTGCCAGGCAAATCCTTGAGGATCGACAAGCGAGGATGAATTCGAAAGACCCCATTGGAAGTAAGGGGAAGCGTTCACCGAAGATTGAATGGGTTCCCAAGAGGAAAATTGTGTCTTTGCCTTCTAGAAAGCCTCCTCCTTCCCTTGTAGAGCTATGCATCAAAACGCTCTGTGCATATGGTGAGCACATATCCTCCCTTGATTATGTCCCTGATGCCTTGAGGAGCTCGTTATGTGGATTGCTGTGTGATGCGAGGAAGATGGATTCTCATCTCCTATCTCTCTTCTTCAATTGTTGTCCTTCTGAAGTGCGGGTTAAAAATTGCTCTGAGATAACGGAGGAGCAGCTTAAAGAAAGTATTGGCCTGTGTGACTTGAGCAAGTTGCAGGTATCATTGCTTCCACCACCGCATTATGCTACTTTTTGTTTGATTTTGTGTCTTACTCCTTACTCGACTTCGTTCATGTGTGCAAGCCACTCCTATAGCTGGACCAGCTTTTGCTTGGAAGCATTGCCCTGCTAACATTAATAACCATCGTGTACATTGGGGATGAAATATATGATAATCAATTGCTAATTATGACCATGTAAATTACTTGTTTTTGTCCTGAAGAAGAAAAAGCAAACGGGTATTTAACAGCCAGAGTATTTTTGGGCCAATAGGGTCCAAGGAGGAAGTGGTTTCATTTCAAACAGATTTGCTTGTCACCTCTTCCACTTTTTTGTTGTTCACTTTTTTTGTTTCTTTTTGTTCTTTAAAATTTTTTTGATGACAGCAGGAATACTTATTTTTTGGAGGATTTTATTTAATTATCGAGCTTGTTCATCAAATTCATTATAATTTTCTCTCTGTTGAGCATTGTGATGGGCAGGACATCCAGCGTAAAACTTTGCCACTTATATTTTGCATGTTTTTGCTTCATGAACTCGACCACAACAAAACTTAGGACCATAAATATATAATCCATCCTGCCAACCCCTGCCTCGCTAATATAAGGTGTTGATGACAATAATGTTTAGTCTGAGTGTATTTCAGGAACTTTTGTAGTTTATTTTTGCTGTTGCTGATATCAAAAAAGTGCTTGATTATAACCTTCTGGTTATTTTTTTAACCCTCTTTGCTAGTTTTATTTTATCTTATTAGGAAGATAAACTATTGATGCTGTTTTCATGTTTGCTTTAAAACTAGGTGCTTCAACTTGATCTCTCGGGACACTGTGTGTCAGATTATATTATGAGTGAAACATTAGCGTGCGCACCAAACAAATTACCTTTGCTAGTATCAGTATCCCTGAAATATGCGTACAGGCTTACAGATAATGGACTTGCAACTTTAGTTATTGCAGCACCATCATTAACTTCCATAAATCTCAGTGGTTGTTCTTTTCTTACATCAGCTGGAATCAGTGAAGTCGCAAATATTCTGGGATCTGTTTTGAAGGAAATATATTTAGATGGTTGTGTTGGGATTGATGCAATGTTAATTCTTCCTGCATTGAAGAAGCTTAAATGTTTGGAGGTGCTTTCGGTAGCTGATGTTCCAAATGTTACTGATGAATTTGTATGGGAATTGGTCTCTGTCCATGGCTCTTGTATGAAGACACTAAATTTTGCCCGTTGCAGGTGAGTGTTTCTTCACCTGCATTTTATATCAAAAGCGGAAAAAATGCTCTTTTTTTCATGGTTAACTTTTTAAGCCTTTTCAATATGTCTACCCGGAAAATTGTACATTTATATTTCAATTTATAAATTTATGGACGAGCCACAAATGTCCCTGTTCTTAATGAGACGAATATAATGATATTTTTTATTACAATCATTGAATGGAGGCCCCAATATAATTTCTGAATTGCCGGTGATGATCCTTGAAAGAAAAATGAATGTTGCTATGTGGATTCTAACTATTTTTCCAAAATATTCCAGTTATGTGCTTGTATGTCCAATAGGCCAGGCCTTTTTGATATTTCCACTGGATACGCAGGAATCTTACTGATACTTCTTTCACGGCTGTAGCAGAAAATTGCAAAGAGCTTCTTTCTCTCAATCTTTCTTATTTGCAAAAACTGACTGATGTTTCCTTGCTGTGTGTTTGCAATGGATGTCTCAATCTGCAAGTACTTGTGCTTCGCCAGAATTCATTCAGGTGGTTTTATTAAGTTGATATGTATCTTTGGTTTTATTTTTATTCCTTTTGCTAAAAGTAAATGCTTTTCCTTTTGAGATAAAAAGTGCGATCATAATAAAGAGTGTGTTAATAGAACTGAAAGTGTTTTATCTGCTAAAATTTTACTTTTCTTAACTTTTATTTAGCTAACTACGTTGTTTTGCATGCATTTTGGTTGATTGACTTTTTTAATGAATACAATATAGTAAATCTGATAATGAGCTGTAGATGTTATGACAACACTTTGATATTTATGCTGTACCTATTTTCTTTTATGTTCATCAGCGATGAAGCAGTTGCGGCTTTTGTGGAAACTATTGGTCCAAGGTTAAGAGAACTTTATCTTAATAATGTAAAGCAGGTATGTTTGGATGGATGTCAATGAACTTTCATTCAAAAAAGGATGCTACTGACTATAGACTCTCCTCTTGCCAGAGCATGTAGAATGTCAAGGGAAAAAATAAAATCTCCTGACCATTTTTCTGCACAACATTAACGATAGCTTGTATGAATCTTAGTTACTATGGTGCAGGTTTCCAACAACACTGCAATTGCAATAGCTAACAATTGTTCGAGGAATTTGGAGATCTTGGATTTGTCTTTTTGCCGCCAACTAATGGATGAGGCTGTCGGGCTTATTGTTGATAAGTGTACCTCGTTGAGGCTACTCAAACTATTTGGTTGCGACCAGGTAAATCAATCATGTGCTTGTCGCTGCATAAAGTAATGAAAGTCATTTTTGTTTTATTATTGATGACTTGATGACCAGTTTTAATGAGTTGCATGATTGTAACCGAGTGTAGCTGGATCTTGTAGAAGGAAGCGGTAATGTTCTTTTTAGATTAATAGTGTCAGAAGGAAGCTTGAGTCACTGAGCCTTGATATTGAGGATGGAGTAATGAACTGATTTCCCGGAAGGGAAGGCCCGATTCCATGCGTATCTTAAAAATTATAGAGAACACATAGCTTCAAAGAAAAACTTTCTTCATGATTATTTTTTTCTAGTCAAGCAAATATTTTACTTCATCTTAATATGGGCATCTTTTTTCTGCAAGATATGAATCGTGTTTGCAATGTGCAGGTTACTCAATTGTTTTATGGTGGTCACTCAAATGTGGATGTAAAAATCATCGGGGAGACGCTAACCCCCATTTTTGAAGATGAGTGCAAGGCACAACGTCTTTCACCTTATCGATGTTAATATTTGAGCAAGTGTCTATTATTCAAGTCTGGCAACTTCTGCTGTAGATAATTATCACAAATGCTCTTCATCGTTTCAATAGAATCTACTTATAATCATTGTTTCTTAGAAGAGTATGAACCCTAACTTATTTGAGTTTGCTGCCCTTTTCTCTTTCAATTGGATGCATTAGACAAGGTGGAAATCGAGATTGTTGTTAAGACACGAAATATCTGCATAAGTAGTTCTCTGGCGTACCCATTGCCATAAGATGGGCATCAGAACCAATCGAAGTGTTTAATATGTAAGTTCTTATTTGTGCAGAATAACTGTTTTTGTGTGTAAAAGGCTTGGCTTACGTCCGAATACAAAGTTATATCCAACCAGGCACCCCCTTTTCTTATAGTTGTGTATGAACTCAAAATTTGCACTTCCATCGCTATTAGTGAAAGGAATTGCTCTGATAAAAAATTCGGATTGATAATAAAACCTCTACAAATAAGGAGAAGCTAAGTTTGGTCTCTGGCACTGTTGTGATCCCCTTTTTGAAGGTACTGTAATGAAATACTAGGATTAGGAACAAGTAAAATTGCAAGGTTTAAGCGACACAATTACCAAACCCTAGGTGTTGGGTAAGTCCATGAACTAGACCCGTAAGAGTCTAAAATATAAAACATAAATAGGAATTTACCTGAAATTGATACCTTAACGTTCATTGAGTTACAATAGCCTCCACTCTATCGAAAGATGCCGTCAGGCGTCCATAATTCATGTCAATCATCGGTTCCCCAGTGCCCAATGCTCTGAACAAACCAGAGCAAAAAATTTAACACGAGGGATAGTTGAAAAGAGATTGCAAAATCGCAAAGGGTAGATATGAACTCACCCATGGATATCTGGAAGGACATATTCTGCTCGCCAACCGAGTCGAATATCAAAGCCAGGGAATAAGCCTATAGATGCTTTGTTCCGAATCTGTGAGACACCATCCCCTCCCAAACATGATGAAATCCTCCATTTCCAGCCAGTCAAATTGCTTTGGAAGTTGTGGCCTAATCCAAGCTACATTAAGCAAACCAAGGTAGAAACTCGCCCAGATTTTAAAAACTTTGTTTAGGGAACAAAAAAATTCCTACATTTTTGACAAGCACATACTACACTAACAATACACTGCAACTCCAATGAATATCTTGTAACATCTGTATTAGCATTACTATTCCCTCAAACTATAGCGACAGAGACTGAAACAAGTTTTGCACTCGAAAGTTTTTGTGCTCTGAGCTTATTCATTTCCAATCAAATCATCAAGATATTATTCTTTGGAAAGACTCGACGCATTGAAATTACACCCATTTGATCTCTTTTAACATCACACACACTATATAAATTACAATCCTAGAGCAACATGTACATAGATTGCTTTCACTAAGCCAAAAGTAAATATCTTTTCAGCTATTTTCTCATCAAAATATCAATCAAGGTACTAATCCATTGAGTGTACTTTTTCAAAACGGTGCAACTGTTACAAGTAAAAAAAGGGATTGCTCCAATTAGTGTGCAAGAAATCAAGACATGAGAATAAATGAATATAGAGTTGAAAAATCAACATCACGATTGTTTCTTAGCAATACTGATGCAAGTAAATATGAGCATAGCTAGAAGTCAAGAAAGCAGAAAACGAAGAATGTTAAATAGAAAACATGCCATAATACAAATACACCCAGTAGTAATCATAAAGGAAAGAAATATAAACCTGAAGATTGAGAAACTTTGTTATTGGGATTTTCTTTGAAAGGAGCCGTATTTCTCCATGCAAAGGCTCATACATAAACCTCCATTTCCGATCAACACATAATGGCTTTAATACTATCTTGGCTCTATAATCATTGATCCCCTCAGTGTTGTGAAACTGAAATCCAACAATTAGCAACAAAAACGGCTTAAAACAGGAGGGGGGCACTATTCACTACATAACAAAGCAGTGAAAAATATTCTAAACATGTAAATAAATCATTATCTAAAAAGGTTCTTTCGTTCTTTTCCTCCTTGCCATACAAGCAAATTTGTGCATTGAAAAGTCATATCAACAGGAAACCCAATGCGACTAATTTCAAATATCTTTAATTTTCGATTGGAAACTAAAGGTTAAACGTATTTAATCTGAATATAGAAGTAATATAAAATTACTTACTTCGTGATTACGCAGCAGAAATTAGACCTCCAATCTGGGTGATAATCCACATGTCAAACCAAGACCGCCAAAGTTATCACACTCATTGTATTTTGCATATTTCGTTGTATATTGCACTGATTGTAGTGCTCATATTTATAGACAGTGAAGTGCTGACGGTTACCAGAATGACCAGTTACATCTTTTAGCTAATGGCAGTTCATCAGAAGGTTGTAACCCTTAAAATCGGTGCAAACTTTAGCCAACAAGTGGGTTAAATTAATTAATAATTCCTAACAAAAACTCCACGCTATTGTAAGAGAATAATAATACACTATGATTGTCTTATAACGTATAATACATGAGCAAACTACATTAGCTAAATATACTGCAAGACCAGACTATTAAAATCAATACAATGGCCACAAAGATGAAAAAGGGAGCGGGGCAGGGAAACGTTTAAATTGCCTTTCCTGATATATCCGATGGCAGAAAGGAAAGAAACTCACTACACAATACAATAAAAAGCTACACAATGTTGTTATGGATTAGTCCATAATCCATACTGAAGAGTACCTATATATCCTGTAACAATCAAAAGACAAAAGTTTTTCATAATCTCTTGAAATTAATACATTATTTCAACTTTGCTATCGAGACTCGTCGCATCAACTTCGACATGGGTATATAATATAACCGCAAATTCTCACAAACATCGTACAAAGCAGGCATCTTTCTTCAGGGGTATTAAAAAAAGGGGGGGAAATGGTACCTCCAAATTGACACCAACGCGCAAGCCTTCAACCTCCTTACGGAACTTGAAGAACAACTCGGAAGGCACCAAATTGAGGCTGTACCGGTCGAGAAGAGAGTCCGGCTCTTCGTCTCCTGACCCAGCCGTCGGAGACGTTGCCATGTTTGGTTGATAATCTGCAAGTTGTTTACCCACAATTTTTTTTACAGGGACCAATTTTCCAAATGCCCAAAAAGCCAAAAAGAAAAACATTAAAAAAGAAATATTCCAGAGAAGTGCAAATGATTTTTGTGTTTGGAAGGATGCAGCAGCTTCAAAGATCTTATACTGGATTCGTATGCAACGGGTAAATTACACTCGACTAGATTGTGATATATGTATATATTTATAACATATAAATTGTAAGGGATGTCTAGATTCTGATACATATATATGTTTAATAAACACGTTATATACTAATTAAATTGTTTAAATGATATATATATATATATATATATATATATATATATGTATCTTTGTATATTTTGATATAATATATATAATTATATATGTATGTATAATTTTAATTAGCCGTTGTTTGATTCTAACTCATACTTTAAAATTAGCTTATGTAAAATTTATATAATAATAATTAAATTATTAATTTTATAAATTGAATGTCAACCAGACATTCAATTTAAATGCCCAGGTTACGTCTATTCCTTGTTAGGGCACAAGTTTTTGGCCATGGATTGGGAATTGAATGTATTTAGCCACTAAGGGGTGGACATTAGTGGGTAGGACATTGAAACACACGATTTTGGCCATGAATTGGGAATTGAATGTATTTCGCCACTAAGGAGTGGACATTAGTGGGTAGGACATTGAGCTGCTATAGGAGATTATGAATAACAGTGTTGTAACAGTTGATTGGAATGGGGCACGACTTGATCTGAGTCAACCAGGTCCCATCCTCAAGCTTATGAAAATACTCTATTTACAATGAATCGTTTGGAATTAGTTCTTGTCTTTGTGGAGTTCCTTATTATATACTTATTGTTAATTCAAAACATTGGCATACAAAGTAGGAATGGGTTCTAAGTTATTTGGATATGCCATATATTCGAATCAAATAAATGTTTAGAGTGATATAATCTATATTCGATTTCAACATGTAATATTCCATAAAAAAATTTAAATATTAATAATAGTTTTTTATAAATTTTCACCGCGCAATTCATAATAAAATTTGCACTAGTTATATTTTATGTTGGATGGATATAAAGTGGAAATGTGTTTGACAAATTCAAATCAGATACGGATATAATAAATAATAAAATGAATACAATGTTCAAATTTAGGTCTTTTGAATTCAAGTTCGAACCCATACATGTGTGTCTATATCCATTCTATTCTATGATCCGAAGTCCAACCAGTTCCTACTTGAGACCAAAGCTTGTTGGTCTAGCTGTGGATGGTGTAACAACTATATTAGCTTTGAGATAAACGCATTGAGAGTATAGAAATAAAAGAATATTCAATACTTGCTAGATTGATGTATACATGGAGAATGATGTTTTTTGCATTACTTGTGAAGTCCTATACAGAAACTAAAAATTATATCGTTAGTAAACTTAATGTAGATTAAAATTTTTATTTTTTTATTCCTATCATGACCAATACTGTTTTGCTATTTTCATTTTTGCTTTCCCTACACAATCCATTCTTAATTGTTTATAATTAGATCAAAGGTTACAAAAGAGAGCTTCAGAGGTAACCTAATGCCTGTGAGAGTTATCAACTCTTAACACACACACAAAAACACTATTTACAAAAGTTTTACAGCTCATATAGAAGAGGATAGATATTTGGCTCCTCCTTGAAGCGACCCAATGGAGACACCGTGCATCTCCACTATCGCTTCCCCATCGGGATGATCGTCGGCGGAGACGCAGCATAACTCCCGGGAGAAACCAAAACCCTGTTCATAGAAGAGAGCCCATTTCAGAGTGCAAAAAATTATATAGTCGGACGTGACTAGACACAAATAATCCTTGCTTACTCACTCTGTTCTTGTGTTTTCGTTATAAATAAAGTCATGATATATATATGATTATCACTAATGATGTTTTCATATCCTCAGAAGAACGATAGTTATACTAATCGGGATAGGATTAATGCATCATTAACCTCTCACACTTAAAATTTCCATCACATACCTCACCTTTACCGTGGTCCTCAGTTGTAATGCAGAGTTTTCTTTTTTAAAAAAAAAAAACCCTGCTGCCAATTTTTGTCTCGAACATTTTAAAAAAAGAAAGATTCTTCTGAATTTTGATACCAGCAAAGCGGATTGATTAACGCATGAACCAGCAGATTAGATAAACCATGCGGGTTGATGACTAATGAATATGAATAAAGACATCAATCACTTTCCTCAAAGGTCTTCATGCCTGCTAATCTGATGTGTCGATTAACTTGTTGATCATGAGGCGATGGCACAGTGTAAACATGTCGAATGAGATAACCAAAATGAAGTGACATGTTCTTGGCACAACTTCAATAAGGGACGCCACAACTTCCAAAGGGACACAAACAAAGCGGCCAAAACCATTGAATATGCTCCGCACCGTCCTTATGTTGGGGCGGAATTTTCTACAGTTCGTGCTTTCAGTAACAGCTCTCTCATTGGTCTAAGTTTCCACAATGAGTGGAATTTAGGTGGTTAATTTTTTCATATTGCGCTGGTATGTGGTGACTTGTGTCAATAAGCGGGTTTGCTAGCGAGTTTACTGCAGTACATCTGCTCCCGAGCAACCGATGCTCTGTCACTGCTGCTTATGTGTATTGCAAAAATACGTTTTCATGCTTACCCACGGCAGAAGAATTGTTCATCACTCCTCTTCCGTGTTGTGCTTCCTCTTCATCTTCTGTCCCAACATAAAGAATCGATTTCAGCGTCATGTGAGAACTGCTTAACATTGTTTGTAATTCACTCTAACGTGTACCATGATGCTGACTTTATGTCACTGGTAGATAACTTTGCATTTAAAAGACGATACGAAGGCCCGCATATATATATTATTTTTATTGTAAAATCAGTACCGAACAAAATCTTATTTGCTTCTGACCATTATTTTAAAGCTAACATAGACATCCGGAGGCTTTAGAATAATAAGTATTAAAAAAAGAATTAAAAGAATCAGCCCTAAAAACTTGCATAATGATCAAATTAAGTTATATCTTAAATAAAATATATTAAAAAAATCCTAATGTTACTGAGATAAAATAGACCACTCATTTTTATATTTTATTTAAGATATAGCTTAACTTGATCCTTGTAAAGTTTTTTCGGGTTGATTCTTTTAACTCTTTTTTTATATACTTATTATTCTAAAACTTCCCGACGTTGATGCTAGCTTTAAAATAATAATTAAAAATAAAATAAAATTTACTCAGGTTTTACAATAAAAATAATATATATATACGGTGTCATCTTTTGACATAAAGTCAGCACTTGGACACGTTACATCTACGAGATAATGGCACTAACAAACCTTGATCTCCAGTCGGCCCAATTACCATTTCTCTTATTATGGCTAGATATCAAATACCATATTTCCAGTAGGGGTGGTCAGGGAAATGGTGATGGTATCTAAGTGCTTAGCTAATGCTGATTATCAAGTAATTATATTTCAGCCGACCTTCCACGTAAGCTTCCGCATGTGGGCCCCATGTAAGTGGCCCCGAGCACAACACCTGCTCTACGTCCTCGACGAGCTGGCCTCCTTCTCCGGCGACGCCAACTACCGCCTCGCCGCCCACGGTCTCCAGGCCCTGTCCCGCCACGTTCCGCCTCCGATCGCCGTCGGCGCCTACGCCGTCCCGGTCCCTACCTTCGCCACCGTCGACTTGAAGCTCTTCCAGGGACTCGCTCCTCCAGTTCGAGAGACAGCCCCTGGCTCTCCTTCCAACGCCGCCATCCTCCAAGCCCTCGTCGCCGACCCCTCCAAGGGAGCGGGGCCGGCCCTCCACATCGTCGATATCGGCGTCTCCACGGCGTCCAGTGGCCGACGCTCCTCGAGGCGCTCACCCGCCGCCCCGCCCGCAAGCCCGCCGCCGTCCGACTCACCGTCGTCCCCCCCGCCGCCTCCGATCTCCCCGTCCCTTTCTCCGTCGCCCCGCCGGGGCACGACTTCGCCAAGCCCCTCCTCCTCTTCGCCGACAAACTCCACCTCAATCTCCAAATCCAACGCCGCCCCGCCCAAACCCTAGCCCACCGAATTTCGCGGCGGAGACGGCGGTGGGAACGAGACGGTGGTCGTCTGCGCCCAGTTCCGCCTCCACCACCTACGCCACCATCCCCCCAGCGAGGACGGCGACGTCGACGACGATCGTACGGCGTTCCTCCGGCGGCTGGCGGAGGGGGTGAGACCGGACCTGATGGTACTGAGCGAGTACGACGGCGAGTGCAGCTGCAAAGACTGCGCCAGCGACTTCGCGGCGGGGTTCGGGCGGCGGGCGGAGTTCGTGCGCCTGTTCCTAGAGGCGGCGAGCGCGGCGTTCAAGGGGAGGGAGAGCGAGGAGAGGCAGGTGGTGGAGGGGAGGCGGCGACGGCGCTCGCGGCTGCGGCGGGCGAGATGAGGGAGGACCGAGAGCGTTGGTGCCGGCGGATGAGCGCCGCCGGGTTCGCCGCCGTCGGGTTCTCCGACGAGGCCGTCGACGGCGGCCGGGCGCTGCTAAGGAAGCCCGATGGTGGTTGGCAGATGAAGCTGGAGGGTGCTGGGGATGGGGCCATCTCTCTCCTTTGGAAAGGCCAGCCCATTTTATTTGTTTCCCTATGGAGGCCCATTAAGAATTTGTGATAGGCCCAGCTTTGTTGGATTGATTCGTCAAAGCCTAATGAATGCTCCCAGACCCTTTGCAGTAATCATCTTGCCGACGGGAAGATTTCTCTCTTCATCCCAAATGCCAACCTTGCAAAACTGATAACACAACTCATGGTTGCATGAATCGGAATTAGAATCGGAATTAGAATCGGAATCGGAATCGGTTTTCCAGGGAGTCGGAATCGGAATTGGAATCGGTCTGAATCGGCCAAGAATCGGTTCAGTTGAATCGGTCCAAATTAATTTAATCGGTCATATATAATAATTTGACAATTTATAATATAAATATATTAAAATTGGGTATTGATGTTATTTTGATATTATTCTGTGTATTATAGTTTCTGATATTTTTAAATATTTTTAAAGATTTTTTTAAAATTATTTAGAATTAATTATTATTTTTGACTCGAGTTAGACTCGAGTCAACTTTTAATTACGAGAATGCCACTCTTTACCCCCGCCGCCGCCGCCGGCCCGGTCGGCGGTGAGTCTCGCGGCGGCGATGTCGGAGGATGTCGGCAGCCCGGTCGGACGAACAGTCAGCAGCCCGCAGCCGGCGGCGAGCGGCCGGAGCGGCGGCGAGTCGCGGCGATTCGTGCGTCACAGCCCGATTCGGTCCGGCCACACTTCGGCGGCGACGTTGCGAGGTCGGCGGCGAGGTCGGTAGCCCGGTCGGCGGCGAGCCCGGAGTCGGGGAGCACGGCGGAGGGCGGAAACGGGGCGGCGGCGGGCAGACGAGCGGCGGCGGCGTGGGGGGAGCGGGTTTGATTTTAGGTTTTTAAAATCCAAATTACCATTTTACCCATGCTTAAATAATTTAATAAAAATCATACCTAGGGTATTTTAATAATTTCATTAAAAAAACCGATTCCGATTTAAATCGGCCGATTCCGATTCCGAGTTAAATCGGTCGGAATCGGCCAAACTCGGCCGATTCCGAGGCCGATTCGGTCGGCCCCGAAATCAGATCGGCATCGCGCCGATCCGATTTAAATCGGCCGATTCCGCACGGAATCGGCCGATTCGTGCAACAGAGACACAAACAAGTCGTGTAGTCCTGATGTACATATCTGTTGAGATGAAAAAAATAGCAGTCTCTATGACATCTTACTCTTCTAATTTTGTACAAATATTTAATAGCTTTGCACTAAGCAATCTGTTCTTTAAGGTTATTCATGAATTAGCACCAACTCAAAACTTCAAGTAAACAAGCTTAGAGTGTAACATATCCATGAGCCTCTACCGCCAAAAGGATAATAAAATTATTAATGTGATCAGATTAGCTAGCCACAGCACTTACAGAACATCTGTCATGAGCAAAAGCATGCAGAATTGTTAAAAAAGATGGCTGAGTCTGGAAATATCACAGGTACCTTTGTAGTCTGATGAACAGACAACCAGATCAGACGACTGTGATTCTTCGGCGGGATAAGGACAAGCTTTTCCCTCTCACGTCTTCTTCACCAAGCCCCCACGTTTTTATGTCGCCAAATACGCCAACCTCCTTATCTTCGGATCAACAACAATTGCTCCGACACAGAAATATCTTCTTCCATGTTGTGAACTGAAATGTCATAATAAAATTGCGGGGTTGCATGAACAAATGTGACGTTCTAATCATAATCATATCATTGATCAGCAGGTGCACCAATGATTGTAAGAGGATAATATTTGAGATAGAGGTGCACAACACCATTCATATTAGAATAGAATTTTTATGGGTATTATCCAAATTAAGCTCATTTTATCTTCATCAATATGAGAAGCTCAGACCATATGGGCTGCTCAATTTCCACCAAATGAAATGATAGAAATGCTAGCTTTCCCTATTACAATGAGTCAAAGTTCTACTCCATGGACTGATCAGCAGCTCTCCGACCTCGGCGAGTCCAGGCTCCGCCGTAGAACCAGCTTCACGGCGGCGATGAAATGCCCGGCGGAGTCCTCCGGCGACGGCGACGGCGAGGCTCGGAATTGGCGGCAGAAGCTGGCATGGCGCGCAAGCGCCTCCTCCACCCCAATCAGCCGTCGCCGCTCCCGGCCAATCTCGTCCGTCACCGCCTCCGCGCACAGCCCGCAGACCCACCGCCCGCGGAAACGCTCCCTGACTCCGGCGATGTACGCCGGCGTGCACTCCTCCACCAGCCCGCAGCAGCCGCACGCCACCTCCTCCACCTGGGCCGCCTCCACTCGCTCCATGGCTGCTGAGATGCTCTCCCCGTTCCTTTTCGCAGACGACGGTGTCGCCGATGTTGCCGTTGGAATCATCTAGCAGCAGACCGGCATTCGGAAACGATATCGCCGGAGCCGGAGAAGGAAGGTTGCAAATTGCCGGCGGGTGTGGGAGGGCAGGCTTACATATATACGCAGTGGAAAAAAATGGAGGGAATTCGGAATTTTTTAAAAAATATAATTTTTAATAAATTATTTATATTGATTTTTTATTTATATAAATTTAATTAAATAAAAATAAATGGGTCAATTTTTATCACCTAATCGGCGGATGTGTTTTAAATTATTGGCCCCTGATTAGTGGAGGCGGGTGGGCATTGGTCAAGCCGAAAAAATATTTATAAATATAAAATTTATTAAATTTGATAATAAATATTTTTTGTAATTATGAAGTTAGGACATTGGATTTAATTTGGGTCGGGGTGTTATGCTTTTGCAAGTAGGTCGATCATAATTTTGTCCAAATAATTATAGTATTAAATGATATATGAGCATTGCAGCCAATCGGGTGAAGACACGTCAGAGTAAAGAGCCGTGCGAGTGCAGCGGACCTAGTGGACCTGGTAGTCACATTGTGGGGCCCAGGGGACAAATTATATGGACCTCATTGGTTCGTACATCATGATATAAATTTTTATGTCTGTTGTTTCTCGGAAAACGTGAAAAGTTGAGATTTAATTAATTAAAATATATAAAAATTTAAAAAATAAATTATATTAATTAGCCTATTTTTTATGTTCAATTATAATTTATTTTTAAAATATTAAATTATTTTAATTTATTTTATTGTTGAATGAGGGTTTATATAAAAAATTTTAATGTAAATTATACATGATAAAATATTTTGCCTAATTATATACAGTATTTTTAATAAATTTAGACAACTAATTTGTTTTTTTCTTAGGATTTTTTAAACTAGAGCTTTTTTCCACAAAAAAAAACACTCTTCCGTCAAAAAAAATAAATCTAATTACTAAAAAAGGCATACATGCAAATTGTCTAAGATACATTCATCACAAAAATTGAAACTAGTTTAAACTAACTTAGTTGTCCCAAAGCAGCCAAACCAAATCGAACATGGGCAAACGAGTCCGGCCACGACAAAGTTTAAAGAGGCAGTGGTCAAGGTGGGCGCCGAAATTATTATTGTCACAACTTTTTTAAAAAATATTTTTTATTTAGTTTAGATTTTATTTTTTATAAACCCAAAGCTAAATTAAGGGGTAATTTTATCATTATCAATAATATTCTCCGTTGATAATTAGTCTTGATTTTTCTATCATCAAGTAATGAAAAAAAATCCTCCTTTTCGTGATAAAAAGCCCTTTAAAACAGAATCTAATCATCTATTATGTAATTGTTTGGTAAAATGACGAGACGAATTTAATCTTATATTAATCATGATTGGTATAAAAAGCAGACAAGACACGAGGATCGTTCTTTCTTTGAACAATCTATATATCTGGACAAGAATGCTAGAAACAAACTTTTCTTCCCCAACTCAAGAAAAAGGAGCTTTTAGTGGCTTGTAAGTTGTGACAGGCAAATCCCTACCAACCCCATATTTTGCCTGGTTTTGAGAGCTTGGATGGGATGGATTAGGCATTAGGATATGACCGGAAACCTTGCGGCCGCCATGGACGTTCCAATTCATCCACTGATCAGCAATGGTGAGACTTTGTATGGTCCAGACGGCAAGAGAGGTAAGTTGTAATGTGCAAGTAAATGTTTTGCAGAAAACAGAGATGGTCGAACTCTGGTTTTTAATCAAGCGACTTCGTCTCCTATTTTGCTTCGTTTGCGTCGACTCGTCTTTGCACGCCTGAGTTGACCATGCCAAACATTCCACGTTTAATTTGTGGAATGTATTCTTGTAATTCTTTTAAGTTTATTCGATTTGAAACTCTATATATTTTATATAAATAAATATAAATCGAATTTTATAGTAAATAATTTTGATCCTTATAAGTCGAAAAAGTGGGGCTTTCTTCTCTTGTTCTTGTTCGCTAATCAAACCGCATAAATTCTGACAAAAAGTTCTTGGTACAGAACAAAATTAATGTATTATAGGCTGAGCTTAAATTTTAATTGGCTTGAGCATTATCTGTAAGAAGAATAACTTGCTACTGTGTTATAAATTGGGGCCTTGGATGCTAACAGCTCGATCAATTTTGAATTCACTTAAGGTCTGTTTGGTTCAATAAAAATAATATAAAAAAACACATGAAATAGAAATGTAATGAGATAAATGATATAAAAAATTATTTTTTCGTTTAAATAGTAAAACAATAAGATAAAAATGAAATATTCTTTTTATGTGTATATGCATGTGTTTCTTAAAAAAAATATTTTTTATTTTTTATAAGAAAATATTATTTTTTAAATTTTTATATGGACTTATTTTAACTAAAATTAAAATTTCTTTTAATTAAATTTCAAGTCAACCAAACACAATAAAATTTTTGATTTCCAAATTTTGTTTTTATTTCTTGTAACTTAAGGATAACCAAAGAGACTCGCAATGTTCGAGTTGAAGTTTGACTCACACGAATATGTACACACCGTTGTATTTGACTACTACTCTAAATTTCATATTTTATATTAAATATATTAATTTATAGATTTCTATGTATCTATTTACATAAAATATAACAAATAATAAATAATTATTCGTAATGTTGATTTTACGTAGTAGTGTAATGCTTTTGTTCACAAATAACTGTTTCATGTATAAATGAAACAAAGTTGAACTATTTAGTCTTTCAAAATTAATTTTATTCTAGAAAAAATTACATACAAATAAAACTAGTGCTTTATGTGGCATTCAGCCTTAAGCCTAATACACTCAGTGATGCACGAATTGGTAGCGTGCCGATCTGATTTTGAGGCCGAATCGGAGTCCAACTCGGCCGATTTACCTTGATTCCGACCGAGTGAAATTCGATTCAGAATCCGAGTAAATCAGGAAGAATCGGTTTTTGGATAAATTATTAAAATACCCTAGGTATGATATTTATTAAATTATTTAAGCATGGGTAAAATTAAAATTTTGATTTTAAAAACCTAACGTTAACCCGTCTCCCCCACTCCGCCGCCGCGTTTCCGCCCTCTGTCGTGCTTCCTCAACTCCGACCTCAGCTCCAACCGGGTTGCCGACCTCGCCTCCGCCCTCGCAACCTCGCCTCCGACGTGTGGCCGGCCGACAGCGCAGTGGATGCGAGACTCGTCGCCGACTGGGCCTCCGACCTCAGCTCCGACCGATTCGTGTAAAGTTGGATTTTTTGTTGAAATTGAATCTGCAAATTATTGGCTATGCTTCACAAAATTTTGGCTGTGCTTCACAAAGTTGGAACGAATTCACCTCAGCTCCGACCGGATGTGCAAATTGTTGGCTAGGGTTCACAAATTTTTTCATTACTGATTTGGGATTCATGATCAAATTCATATGTCAAATTTAATGATATGTGCTGTGCAAATGTGTATGTGCTGTGCAAACTCATAGGTCAAATTTTTCACAAATTGCTATGTGTTGTGCAAATTCGTATGTCAAATTTTTTGTGCAAAAATTGTGTTGTGTTGTGCAAAATTTTTTTCAAATGCTATTGCTGTGCGAATATGGCTTGAGCTATGCAAATTTGCACAACACAATTTTGTTCATGCGTCCAAATTGCTTGAGCTGTGCAAATTTTTTTCATTTTGTTCATGCATCCAAATTGCTTGAGCTGTGCAAATTGTCACAGGGAAGATTGATTGTGTGCTCGTGCAAATTGTTGATGCTCTTTTATACTTGTATTAAATTATAAATTTATGTATTTATGTTCAAAAATTATATAATTATGTATTTTAGGTATTTATGTTATGAGTTGTCAAATTTTTATATATGACTAATTTAGACCGATTCAACTGAACCAATTCTTGTCTGATTTAGACCAATTCTAATTCCGACTCCTTCGACAACCGATTCCGATTTTAATTTCGATTTATGCAACCATGAATACACTCGACTCAATTTCAAAAAAATAAATTAAATTTGAACAAAGCTAAACTCAACTCGAGTAAACTCACTCATTTAATTACATCTGTATAAACAGGCCTTTGGCGTTAAACAAATTGAGCTATTATAACGAGAACAAAAATGCCATTACATATAAAATAAATAAATCAATCAAATTTAAATCAAACAAAACTCGACTCAATCAATTATCAACAAAACATATTTTTTAGAGAATGGGCCAAGCTCATGAATTGATAATGGGCTTATGTAATGGACCGAGCAATTTTTGTGAAAAGATTGCACGTGGCGCCACCATGTGAAGAGTCGGGGATTATCAGTTGTCAGTGCCAATGGATCTCTTTGGGATTCGTTCCACTCCGTTGTCTCGCTGCGCACGGCACGACACACATTTAGGTTTGGTGGTTCCCACTTTTCTACTCCATAGAAAAGCGTGCATTATATATAATTAGGCTTAATAAGTCACAGTAGGCATGTTAAGAATTATATAAAACAATTAAAAGTAAAAGAGGTGTTCTAAGATTAATAATAAATTATAAATAATTAAATAAAAATTTAAAGTGGATTAGATATTATATTTTAAATATAATTCTTTTTCAAAAATCGCATCAGACAAATATATTTAATAAATTTAATCTTAATCTTTTGGCAAATACAAATTAATAAAAAAGCTAGATATAAAATAATGGTTAATGTTCTTTAATTAAATATTATATATATATATATATGCGCGCGCGTGCGCGCTCTTAAAGCCGTGTGCGTGTTTCAACATTACAATTCACTATTTGTTGTACCCTACAGGTAATCAACTCTAAGTATTACTTTTTACAATATTATATTTTCACGAGATATTTTTTTTAGAACCACTCGTCTGTAATTTTTTATGTAGTTATAATTTTTATGTATTATAATTTTAAATTTAATATTTATGTAAATAAGTTTTTAGAATTAAAGAGTCATTTAATGTCAAAGATGATTCCTCCCATTTATTATTAAAAAATACTTTCTTAAAAAATAAACCCAAGTGCTCATTTTTTTACTTATTTTATGTTCCTTTTTTAGAGTTTCAAGCATATATCTATGATAATATTCGTATATTTGATTATAGACGAATATTATTTTTGTCAACGATTATAGCAGTTAGATCTTTATACCGAAGATGAAAATTACTGATAAATATTTATACTTTTTTAGTGATCGAATCAATTTAATTAAGCAGTTTTTTAAAAAAATAATGTCGATAAGAGTTATCTCTAGAATTTAAAGATTTTTAGTTATGGTCAGTAGCTATAGAATCTTGTAGTAGGCAAATAATAATTAAAGATAATCATTTGACGCAGTCTTTAATTCGGATTATCGCCTAATTAACCAGGGTTATGGAGCACTAACCACAATGAAAAGGGATTAATTAATAATGAACAGGTAATCTAGAGAGAGAGGGTGGATGCCTAGAGAGAGAGAAAAAGAGTAGCAGTAGAATCGAGTGGCGAAGAAGAGGTGGGCTTGGCCACCACCACTTTGTTTGTGTGGTCGTCGTCGTAGCCGCCGCCTTCTAAAGGGGCTTCCTCTACCCCTTCGCTGCCGCCGCCGTCGACGGAAAGTGGTCGGAGGCCGCCGGAGGAGGAAGCGCCCGGTCTGTTTTCTCTGCCGATTCGTCTCCTTCGTTGTTTCGATGGATCGGTGTTCGCCGGTCTGGCGCCGCATCGAGCTCCGGAAAGGTGGGGGATTTTGGTGAATCTGCGGGGCATGCGCCGGTTTTTCTGAGATCTGCGGCGGGGATGAGTTTTTTTTTTTGGGGGGGGGGGGGGAGAGAGGGGGGGTTCGTGGTTGCCTGAGTTGGGATTGGCGGGTTTTTTTGTGAATGGAGTTTGAGCTAGGTTGTGATGTGTAGATGGAGATCTGGAGCGTTTCCGGGTTTGAATTGTGGAAAGTTGTGATTTGATGCTCCTCTGTGTCGAACTGTTGTGAAGGACTCAATTGCGGTGAACTTCAGCTTTTTTGCCGCTCTTCAATGAGGGAGAGGGAGTGTTCCCTTCATAAAAAAAAAACTATTCGTTGAAAAATTGCAACGTTTCACTGCCGAATTGTTTGTTGCGGTAGTTTTGGTTTTTGTAAAAATTGATTCTTTTGTCTCCGGGTAGCATCACCGGTTTGGAAATGTTTACTCTGTTGTAAACATGTGAATTGCTCTCTTTTTGGTTGATGATTTATAGGCATATTATTTGGAGAAATGTGTTTGATTTATAGATCGTGTGCTCATAGTTCCAGCAATAATAATATGATGTATTGTGTCGTGCTTTGCAGGGTTGGGGTAGTTGTGGTGAAGGCCTCGTTTCGTTCTCTTGTTTTGTTTGTCTATGTAATTGAGGACTAGGTTTGTTTGCATGTGGATTCTGCCATTTAAATTATACTGTCAAGAAGGATGGACTTGTCTGTTAATGCTTCATCATTCAACAACTTGGACTCAAAATTGAACAGTCAAAGTAAGGCCACTAAGTTGAATCCCAATGCGGCCGAGTTTGTCCCTTTTTCACTTAGATCCCCTTCCTCCACCACAACTTCAACTTGGAGGGACTGTTCTGGAGTGGCTGGAAAAGCAAAGCTAGATCGATCAGAGTCTTCTATTTCGAACAGCTCCGATGACGAGGCACACCAATACTGGCGCCGCAAGCTTCCTGATGATATCACTCCTGACTTCAAGTTTATGGGTGGGGAAGAATCACTTAGAGCTAGTAATATCTCGCTGGCTGGTTTATCCATTCGGGAAGCTGCTGATAATTCACTAATTTCTGAATACCTAGGTGAGAGTGCACGCCCAAACAAGCATCAGGGCATGTCTTTGCATGGAGTTGATGGAGTGAGCTTGGGTGAAATGATAAGATATGCGGGTCCCAAGTCTACTGAAAGCTCGCCAATCGCATCTTCCAGGAATTTGGCATCAAGTCCATGGGGAAAGCAGTTTGTCAATGATGGCCAAAATATTACCAAAGGAAGTGGCAAGGGGCAGTTTTACAGTGACGGCTCTAGTGCATACTTTCCAAATGATTCTGTATTTAGAAGTGTCGTGCCTGAGAACAATGAAATGATTGCTATGGAATTTTTGGCGTCCCAATTCCCAGGATTTGATGCCGAAAGCCTTGCAGAGGTTTACCATGCTAATGGATGTGATTTGAACTTGTCCATTAAAATGCTCACCCAACTTGAGGTATTTGTTTTATTTTGTAAAGTGTTCGTACTGATTGATGTTTGGAGAAATAATATTAGGATTTTAGCATTCATTTCCCGTAAAGAGCATTAAGAACTTTGTATATGCAGTGCATTTCTACTCGTTTTGTAATGTATTTTGTTTTCCAACTCTCATACCTGGCTGGTTCATTGAATACAGAGACAGTGTTTTTACATAAAATTATATAACATCTCTTTAAATCCTCTTTAGGAGAAAAAGCATTGATCCTTTTACTGGTTTTGTGTTGATCATCTGATTGTGAGGGCTTTGGAAACATTTGAGAGACTATGAAATATAGCAGGACTATATGGTTCAACAGAAAAAATTGGCTGGACTATCCAAATCTGATCCACCAACTGGGCTCTGGTTGTATTTGATCTCAGAATCTTGTGCAGTTTTATTGACACTAGACTCTTTCTTTTTCCCAGTATTTGGTTAATGGTGGTTAAAAGCTTGTATTCATGCTGTTTTTGTTGATTATTGTCTTGAAATCTTTACCTGATACTTGTCTTAAGCACACAGTGAATGTAATGCGAAGATCCTCTGGTCTCAATTTTTCTTTTGTATTTGTACTTTTGAAATGCAGCTGCAAGGCGACAGTGGGTTTAACCAGAACCTTAGCTCTAAGGCCCTTTCTGCTCCAAATCTTACTACCCTGGGCTTCTCCGCATTCCCTATTGCAGATAGAGAGAATGGACTGGCTAAGTATGCTGGAGGACAGCTGCAACATACATCAAACAATTCCTATCAATCAAGCGAGAAAGAAAATTTTCTCTTATTCAAGCCCTCAAGTATGAGTGGTGCAACTTTCAAGGCCACAGATTTTACTTCAGCTGTAAAACTTTCGCCTCAGGATTCTGGTCAATGGAAGTTGGAGAGAAAAGGTTCTTTTGATCCCAGCACTGACACAAATAGGCAGTCCCATCTTTTGGCCAGTCCTTATGGAAGATCTTCTAATGGAAATAGCACGCAAACCTATGGTGGATCTCGGGCTACTCCAGTTTGGTTTGAGACTGGAGAAGCAGGGGGTAATTTTTTAAGAAGCATAGTTATATACCTTTTTAATTGGTTATATTGTCATTGTGTATTTATCTTAGCTTCAATGGTTTTGAGAGGGCGGCAGATTTGTCTTCGGAGCTTAAAGAGGAGGCACATGATAATGCAAGGCTTCGAAATGCATTTTTTGAACAGGTTTTTTGTTAATTGTATTTGTTAATAACTTTTTCAAGGCAAAAATGCCTGTTTTTCTTTTTCAAAGAATATAGATGAGAGATTATGTATAGTGGTTTGGAAACTTTATTTAGCTTGTATCTTCATTAGACAAAAAACTTTATTCAGCTTGTATACAGATACAATGCTTTAACAAGCTGCTGGAATTATAGAGTCGTTTCTCTTTTAATAACCTAGTCTAAGCCTGAAAATTTTAGACTGGTTACTGTAACCAGGTATTGTTACATTTGGACGAAACAGTTTCCTCATAATTTGATTGGCCTTGATTGGCACATTGTGTGAGGAATTGACGAGAATATCTGTTATGTTTTCCTGTTATTTCTTGAAGTATAGCCTGAAATTTATCACTCAAATAGGCGAGCCAAGCATATCTAATTGGAAATAAAGCTCTTGCAAAAGATTTGAGTGCCAAAAGCCAATTACAAAACATGCAAATGAAGGCTGCTTATGGAAGGACCAGAGATTCAATCTATCAACAGAGGTTATTCATCCTTTACTTTACATCTTGCTATTTTTCCACCCTATAGAATGAGATAATGGTGCATGATCCGTGCTTTACTTCTATTTTGTAGGAATCCGGTGCCAGCTCAACTACAAAGCTACAGTAGGGGACAAGATCCTATAATTGATCTTCATGGACTTCATGTCAACGAAGCTATTGACATCTTAAAGCAAGAGTTGAGCGTGCTGAGGAGTACGGCCAGATCGGCAGGCAGGCGTCTTCAAGTTTTGATTTGTGTAGGCACAGGACACCACACCAAAGGACCCCGAACTACGGTTCGTCTGCCAATTGCGGTTGAAAGGTACCTCTTGGAGGAAGAAAGACTAGATTTCACTGAACCCCAGCCAGGACTGCTCCGGGTTGTGATATATTGACACTTTTGTTGTAAGAATTAAGCAAAACAAAATCTCCATGTTTTTGGTCATTCATGCAATGTGTATATGGAAGGAGAAAGAATAGGAGAACAGAAAATCCTACAAAGAGGATAAAAAATGAAGGGGAAAAGGGTAGAAAAGCTCTGTATCAGTAGAAAATTTGACAAGAAGGTGAGTGTCAGTCGGGTCAGATTTTGGTTGTTTCTGGCCGGCTGTGCTTGTTCCCATATTCTTAGTTTCTGATGAATCATTCTTTCTGCATTCCTTTCATGTTTTGACTCAATTTGAGATTGTCATAGGAGGGTCTGATGTTCGAATCCGTTTGCATAATTAGGTGTGCCATTTTCCTAACAAAGGTTGCATTGTTTGTCAGCTTATTGCCAGTGGTCTCTGCGCAGTACTTTCTGCCAGGTTCGGGACATATCATGCCCTATTATGATTACAAGGAAAGCTATTCTGCCACAATGGCACGGGTAAGTTTTCTTTCCCATTTGGCAATGTTCTTTCACAAATGCTCATTTTCTTTGGAGGAAACTCCGATCTTTCGTCTTTACCGTTGATCGCTTCCTTTGCCTTCCCTGAGTTCCAGAAGAACTTTGCTTTTATACAAATCAAGTGTTTTTATCATTCTATTAAGTAATATTCCCGAAGTTAAGGTAAGAAATGATCCCTTCTCAATGATGGGCGTCTTGGATAGGAGGGAGAAACAGTTGCTTAGTAATAAAAACAAAGGGTCTTGAGCTGTGTACTCGGGTTTTTCTATGTCCTGATTCATGATACAATAAAGTGATAGTGTTTGGTGGAAGGTATCATTTTGAAGATAAACGGTAGTATTCCAATGCTTACTTACACGAAACATTACTTGCTACATAGAGGTAAAAATTTATTTCTCCACTTACATGATTTGCCCACCAGGAAAATTGTGAAGTTTGGGCTGTCATTTATTTATTTATTTGATGGGTACTAGTTACTTAGGCCTATATATACCCTTTAATTAATCAATAACTTAATACCGAAAATCGCCCGAATCATTTAGAGGACGAATTCTAGCATTGAGGAAGTCTGTACACAATAACAATATTAGACCTTCAAATCGATGGAATTAGATCAATATAGTAATGCACAAGGAAGAGAATCCAGAATTCAAGTTTTTTGTTTTCTCAGCTGGTTAAAAAGAGGGATTGGCGCTATACAAGACCCACCCATGAGCCTCATTTTGGCCAACTGTGGAGTCTCTGAGCGCCGGCCGTGATCCAACGAACTAACGGTCGCAAACGGCAAAGGCCTCCGTCGGCTTGGGCCGTTAAGTCCAGCTCATCTACGTCTGGCCGGGGTTGTTTGCACGTCCCTTTCGTATCTTTCCCGATAATATCGCGCGCCAACATTATCCCTTCCCTTTCGGGGCCCCCCAAAGGCGGTCGGTCGTTTGTCGGCGATGATGCTATAATTAGTGGCTTAATTAATTACTCTGATAATAATCTCCACTAAGTCCTTTTCTTCGCGACCCCGGATGTTTCAATATTTAAGATTTATAATGTATAAAAATTACCAATATTCATCCAATATATATATAAGAAATTTTATTATTATTATTTTTTAAATTAGACGAAGTTTATATTAACATATGGACAAGAAAAGTCAACTATATGGAACTCCGAAACATATGCAATAAATAAGCTGTACGTGAAAACTTACTCGAAAAAATATTTGACAACTTAATAAATTAAAATAACTTAAAATTATAAATTATATTTGTATAATATAATTACTAATCTAAAATTGTAATTAATAGTGCTCACAAGTGTAGGAGGTCATGTAAATCATGTCATTTAGTGCAGACGAGAGTCTTTTTAGTTTAGATTCCTCTGCAGGCTTACAACTTGTAATTAGAGAAAAATTTTATTAATTATAAAATATTTAAATATTTTTTATTTCCAAGATAATATTTAAATGTCATTATTTTAGGGAAAAATTATTTGAATATCTCTTATAAAGAGAGTTGACCTTTTAATTTAAATAATTAGTATTAACTTGACAAGTTGTTCAAATTTTATAATAAAAATAAAGAAAATAGTTTTTTATGTAAAAAGTGACTGACATGAATTTAATATATATATATATATATATATAATATTTCCAAGTCAAAGGTATAAAATATTTCTCAGCCCTGGAAAGTAATTTTGTCTAAATTATAATTTAAGTCGTTTGATTATAAATATTTTATAAATATTGTATGCGTTTTATACATGTATCATTAGCGTTTTGTAAATATTATTATTAATATCAATTAACTCATATTTAATTAAGCATCCGATACGTCGAGTTTCACGCCGATTCCTGTTCTTCCCACTCTCTCTCCTTCGCCGTAGCCGCAGACTTCGCCGCCAACGTAGCAGCCGACTACGCCACCGGCTCCGGTGGCTAGCATGGCCGAGTTTGGGAGCTCGGTGGAGACGGGTCTGAAGCTCGCCAAGCGCGTCTACGGCGTCAAGGACCGGGGCAGCGCCCTCTCCCCACCCTCCCCGGCCATCCTCGACAAGTCGCCGGCGGCGAGATACGAGCCGTCGTCGCCCGCAGTGTACGCCGTCGTCCCCGACCCCGCCATCGTCGACAACCCCGACATCCCCAGCTACCAGCCGCACGTCCACGGCCGGTGCGACCCGCCGGCGCTCATCCCGCTCCACATGACCGGCGTCAAGATGGAGCTCGACTGCTACCTCGACCGCGTCTTCGTCTCCGTGCGGGGGTCGTGGCGGGTGCACTGCGTGATGGCCAGCCGGAGCTGCGATTGCCGCGTCGTCGTCCCCATGGGCGATCAGGTGCTGTGTTTGATTGTGGATTTGAGGGTGGTTTTTTTGTGTGTGGTTTGCAATTTTTCTGGTGTCCTCAACGAAGTATGATTTGGCTAACAGGGTTCAATTCTAGGTGCCGAGATCGAAGTCGCCGGAAAATCGTACTCCGCTAAGATTTTGCCGGCGGATCAAACGCAGGATATGGAGAAAGAGGGGAAATTGGAGGAGGGGAGCGTTTTGAAGCCCAATGTGTTCTCGGTGACGGTTCCAAGGGTGAGAAGTTGGAGTTGGTTTGTTCGTTCTTCTTTTTGGTTTCTTTTGGTGAACTTGATGATTATTCTTTCTTGCTAACTTGCTGTAAAGGTTGATGGGGGGTCGATTCTGTCGGTAAAAGTTAGTTGGTTTCAGCCATTGTTGTACGAGCATGGCCAGTTCTGCATTGCTGTTCCGTTTTCGTTTCCGGAATTTGTGAACCCGTTTAGTAGGAAGGTTGCGTTGATTGAAAGTATAAGCTTGAGCTTGAACACGGGGTTTAATAAAGAGGTCATATTGAAGGGAACGAGTCATCCTATGAAGGTGTAGTTGCTTCCCCTCTGTTTGTATATCCATTTACCCGATGTGCGATGTGCAGTCAGCTAAATGTTGCATGAATTGCATTCTTTTTCGCAGGAAACCAGGCGTCAAAATCTGAAGTTGGGCTTCCAGTATGATGCCCAGGTTTCGTCATGGTCAAAAACGGATTTCAGTTTTTCATTCGAGGTATCGAGTTGTTTCTTGGTGGTTGAAACGGTTCATTACGTTAGTTACTCATATAATCTGGTCTGCTTTAACAATAAGGTGCTTTGAGAAGTCCAGAGTTGGATAAGTTACATATTTTAAAATGTGCTGATGAATCGTTACATATATCTTAGATAATAATGTTGATACCTAACAAATTTCATTCAATTTGCTGAAACTGTACTTGGGAATAAGGTTTGACCAAACATAGAGATTTGCAAAATTTTACACTTTTGATGTTAGGTTTATATTTGAAACATGGAGGGCATTAAGTTACCTTCCTTTTGCCTCTTGTTCGAGAAGATAATTTTGAATTTTACAATTAACCAATCACCAATCAAAAATTAAGCGTTTCTATTAGGGAGGCTATTTTTTTTGTTATTAATTTCTTTTCTAGGTTTTAATCAAATATACAGGGTATATTTGATAGCAAATTGTGAATTTTTTATGAATGATTTATACATCTCATACAAATTCAGAAATGTCATATGGTTTTAATTTGGTGTCAGGTTTCTTCGAGTGATGTTTTTGGAGGTGTATTTTTACAATCTCCTTCTCTTGATGACCATGATCAGAGAGAGATGTTCTGTCTATATTTATTTCCCGGAAAAGATAAGAGCAGTAAGGTATTTATCTGTATCACTTATTACATTTTCCCCTCAGGATTGGGATCACACGAAGATACCTCTTCTTCACTTATTTGGTGGATAGTATTTGTTAGGAAGTAATGTAATATGTGCTTTTGTTTCATGATCTTTAATTTGACTATGTACGAGGAAGTTATGACTCAACATGGAGCAAACAACTGCCTTTCTGATATTTCTAAACTATTGCAAATTTCTAATAATGGAGCAAACAACTACCTTTCAGATATTTGCTCAGTGAATCTCTCTTGAATATCTTATGACATCTACATTGTGAGAAGTAGTTAAAGGGGTTCGGGAGTTATACATTCACCTACAAAACAGACAGGCTCCTATATTTTCACAATTACTGCTCTTCCTTAGTCTTTACTTTAGTGTTGAACCAGGTTATTATTGACCTTGTTCAACATGCGAGTAATCTTAGTTATCTTTTTTTATTATTTGGCCATCATAGAAACACATTCATCATTCAAATTCTAAACGAGTTGATAGTTATTAATGCCAAAGCAACATCTATTACCAGGCTTTCAGGAAAGAAGTGGTTTTTATGGTTGACATAAGTGGAAGCATGGGAGGGATCCCTCTTGATTGTGCCAAAAAAGCCATTGCAGATGCCCTTGCCAAGTTTACACCCAAAGATATGTTTAATATTATTGCTTTCAACGGAGAAATATTTTCATATTCATCGTATTTAAAAGAATCAACAGCTGAAAGTATTGAGACTGCCATCCAATGGATGGAGGAAAAATTTGTAGCTGGTGGTGGAACCAACTTTTGAATCCCCTGAAGGAGGTAACAATTTTTTTGTTACACAAGTATTTCCTTCCATTGATATTGTTCTTGATTTATTTTTATGCTCATGCTTGAAAAATCCATCTCTATATGCCTATTATGTTACCTTTCTTAACATTGTTGGTGTCCTGGTCTTAACTATGTCATTGTCTGCTGTTGACTTTACAGACAAGAGAGAACATTTGGCTTATTTTTATCATCATAATCCCATCATTATAAAGACAAAACTTAATTGGGATCTTTTGTTTTTTGAAGGCAATGAAATTGCTATCTGATACCTCAGACTCCATTCCTTATATCTTTCTGGTTACTGATGGATCTGTCGATGATGAGCGTAGTATTTGTCAACTTTTGGAAAGTCATATTGCAAGAAGTAGTTCCCTGTCACCTCGTATTTCTACATTTGGTATAGGTAATCCTTTGAACTGTTCTCATATTAGGCTTCCTAAAGGAATATGTTCTTGTGTTTGTATCATTTATTGGTGGTTAAATTGGATTTTAGTGAAGATGATAATACTAAATAGCATTATCTGCAAAATTTATTTCATAGCTTTATAGAAAATTGAAGACTTACATAATTTCGTGCTGTCTATGATTGCACATATATGATCATATCAATATTTGATTGTAAGAGTTACAACCATGTCGTGCATATGCTAAAAATAAAAATATAAATATAAAAATAAAATGATATCTTAAGAATATATGGGTACCTTTACAATAACTTCAAATTTCGCTGCTGTTACTCTGGGTATGATATTCTTTTAATGAATTGGTCTGCTGGGTTTCTCATTTGGGTGGTGATTCCTATTATGCAGTTCTGTTGCACTGCCTATGTTAGTGAGGACTACTGGTATTATAATATAAACAACTCAATGAAATGAAAGTGTAGAGTTCTGTTGTAGCTTTTTGACTTTAACATATTGCTGATTTATGCTCTTTGGCGAACGATCTTATATTTTTTGGTTCTTTAAATGGCCAACCAGGTTCGTATTGTAATCACTATTTTTTGCGGATGTTGGCAACGATTAGTAGGGGGCATTATGATGCAGTATTTGATGCAGGTTAGTAGTGCACTACTTCTTTACTTCTGCTAGACCTAATGGGGGATTGGATGTATCATAACATCATTATTTAGTAGAATCACAAGCATTTGAATAAAGGAACTGGAGTCATTCCTTCAAGTAGTTGACATGGTAACAGGTGCTTGAGATTAGCAGAACTTGATCATTACATATTCTTGAGGCATAGTTGATCGACTTGTGTTCCCCAACTTGCTTGAATAAATGTTAAACTTAGAAGAACCTGAAGATGCGTAGGTTTTTTGTTCTGCACTTATATTTTAGCATGGTAGGTAATGAACCAGCTACATTGGATGATGTGTGCGCCTTCGAAGTTAATTGCATTTGCTCCAGTCTACCTATTTAATTTCCTTGGCTATGTGAGCCGTCTTCTTATGCTGTGTTTCAAATATTTTATTCATGTGGTGATAATGTGTACCTTCCCACAGTTGTTTGTCTTATTTCTAAAGCAACTCTTTTAAATCATAATTCCTTTTTTGTATTGTGTTTATCACCTATTTAGAAAAAAGGTTTTATGAGAAGACGTTTAAGTGATGGTGTTTCTTTTGTACTTGGAATGATATGCTTTTACATATATTCCATTTTAATTAAGTTTAAGCTTTATGTGCGCTGATTATTTAACTTCTAAATTTTATGTCCATGTAAAATACAATGTAGGATGGAATCTTATTTTCCTGCTGTTCCCTGTTCTCCAGATATGATTGAAGTTCAAATACAAAGATTTTTTGGAAAAACTTTGTCTTCCGCCATTGCAAATATAAGCATTGACATGTTTGATACTAATGATGATTTTGAGGTACATTTGGCTTCTTTGTTCATTAATTTCTTTAACATCAATGGGTGTATATGTGTGCCTCTTTTCATTTAAGGGCCCCACTTGGCACTACCTGTTTGCAATCAGTTTCCCCTATTGGTATATTTTAAGAACTGAGTGCCTCCAGGGCAGATCCGTCAATTTTATTTCATGAAATTCTTTCAATTCTTTGAAAATCATGGAGAAGTCTTGTGAATGGATAAAATAATGGTTATGTCTGCCTATTTCATTGAAATAAATTTTTTTGGCCTTCATTAGGATAATGTAGCTCATGGTTATGTAGCATTGTTGTGAGAATCAGTTTGAACCAATCCTATTCAGTCGATTCAACTCTACTTTGTTAGAGTCCGAATAAAAAACATATCTAAATTGAATCGCTAGAATCGGTCTTTGAATCACCCAATTCAAACCGAGTTTGACCAAATCATAAGCGATTCACGAATCACCATTCTTACAAGATTTTATATATTTTAATATTTGATAATTAAACCATAAATAAAGATATAATCTATGTAAATATAAGAGAATTTAGCTTACAATCTTTTTGTTACTTACGTTTTCACTTTATCTGTGATATTTAGTACTTTTGATGTTTATAAAACTTGTTGAAGAATACTTTATTTTATAGTCAAATATAATTTGACAAACAAATCTACTTCAATATTATTTTTATTTTCATTTTATTATCCTTGATAAACTAGTATTCATACAAACATATATCAATCTTATTAACTTTGCCAATTCAAAACATCATGAACTGGTTTGAACTAGTTTGAACCGGTTTGATTCAAAGTTTTTAAAAATCAGATTCAATTATTACCGATTCTGATTTTTACAACAATGATCTGTAGCTCAGGTCAGAACTGAGGCCAAGTGCAAGACATTCAGCAGAATTTCCTATGATGCTTGTCTTTTTGCTGATTCTAAATTAAGGACTTGCCAAAAATGTGTGTGTGGTGATCATTGTACAATTAATTGTTAGCAATGAAATGTATGCTTCTATGACAGCAAGCCTATATCTCCTTTGAACTATGAGCATTTGGTTTTCAATCCAAAATAAACCTTATTCTAGTTTGACTTGTGTCATCTAAAATTGAGTATTATTAGCTGTCAAGCTTTGTATTTTCTTGCAGTTGTGTTGCTGGACTTTGTCAACTACTAAGTGATCTTTTATTTGTGTATTTCTCTTAGGTTTATCCTTCTCCCATTCCAGATCTTTCGTCTGAAGCTGCGCTGGTTGTATATGGAAGATACCAAGGGGGTTTTCCTAACTCCCTTAAAGTGAAAGGCTTACTGGCAGACATGACCAACTCTATAATAGACGTGAAAGTGCAACAGGCAAAAGATATACCCCTTGACAAGGTAAAACTTGAAACCTCAAGTTCAGAATAATTAGTAACCCCTACTAAGATTAGAACTTATGTCACATGTCATTTGGTGATAATCAAGTTACCAAGCCAAAACCAACTGTGATGTAAGTTGGGTGTTTTCCATTCTCAAAAGGCTTAAAATCCCTTAACATCAAGTTTCTAGTTTCCATACCTTCTAAATCAACCATGAAATTTTAGATTACCTATTTGATATGTCTTTTTAGAAAAAAAATTATTTTATTTAGATGTTTTCATTTGCTTGTCACGTTGGTACTGAGAACTGCAACTTTTGTGATAATCCCTGAGTTTGATTGGCCTTTCATAGTATTGTCTTATTTGTAGAGTTGCTTTCCATAGGAGGATTTTTTGACTTTTACATATTTATTGTGATTTACTATTTATTCGGTATCTACTTTTCTTGCCACTTCCTAGTATGCAATGATAAACGTGTGTGAGCATGCTTCAACAGGCATTTGCAAAGCAGCAAATAGAATTGCTCACAGCTCGAGTGTGGTATGGTGAAAATAAAGAGCTAGTGGAGAAGGTGAGATTTTGTGTTTTTACATTATCTAGTCGCATAGCCTCTAATATTTCATATTTGTTATTTCGCCAAAAGCAAGTGTATAGTGTCAACTGGATGGATAAATCATGCTGTATTCTTGAATTCATTTCTTAAATTTGTGTTCATTTTTTCTGATGCATTGCAGATCCTAATTCACATCAATTTGACCAATAACCATAAAATTCTGCGTGCATAAAAACACAAACGTGTGGTAGTGTGCTTATTGTCAAGTAAACCAGCATTCAGATAGTGCATTGAGCATATGCTTTATTCTTTTCTTTTCTTCTTGCAGATTGCTAAAACCAGCATTCAAACAGCATTTGTCTCTGAGTTCACTCGCATGGTTTTAGTTGTATCTGAGAGGGAAAACTTAAAGCTGACATTGGATGAAAAAGAGGTTGGAATTATCTTTTTTTATTTGTCTTTTTGGTCCTTCACGTTGCATGTGGATGCTGCCCGAATCCATTATTCGAATGCAAATACTTCACTGGGCTCTTCATCAAAATTGATTTAGATTCCTCTTTTGATTTTAAGAGACAGTTGCCTTGAGGAGTGGACATTTCTTATGCAATATTTTTATATGAAGAGGGTAGTAATAGTCCTATAAATAAATGCTTATTGGAAGATTCAAGAACAATATCAGGATTTTGAGCAAAAATATTTGAACAGGAGCTAGAAGCCAACACTTTTTTGATGGTTGTCTAGCTCACCCATATATCTTGCGAGAAACATATCTTACAATAGAATCCTTTCAGGTCAAGAAACTGGGTAGCAAGAAGAAAATGGATGTTGCGGACTTCCGAGTAGCATGGCTGCAGGGTCTCAACCTTGGTTTTGGGAACATCATCGCCACAACCGAAAATGTTCCCCCAAGACTTTGTAGCTCCAATGTAGAACCAGAGGACAACATGTTGAGCAAGACCATTCGTGAAGTTGGCAGCTACTGCAATTGTTGCTGTTGTGTCTACTGCGTCAGAGCGTGTTCAAAGTTGAATGATCAATGCGCAATTGTTCTCACGCAATTTTGCACAGCTCTTTCCTGTTTCGCTTGCCTAAGTTGTTGTATTGCAGTGTGCTGCCCAGATGTAGATTGATCATTATCCTCTTGTAATTGTAAACCTGAAATAGAATATGGGTTAATCTTTCCCTTTTTTCTTATCATACTCTGAAATCCACCGTAGAATTTCTGTGCCTTGAACAAGAAGCTCAAAAGTATTGAGCCTGTCAAAGCTATGTTGGAATGTAAAAGCTCATACAGTTCTTTCCTTGATTACAGTATTGCTGTCAAGCCATAGCAACAATGCCTGACTGTTTAATCTGTTTGTCAAGCTCTATCAAATAGAACAAATTGTTTTTTTCGTTCCACTCAAATAACGTGGTTATTTGCATCAGATTGTATTCTAAGCAGATGCCAACTATGAGCGTGTTCTTCACTCAGGAAAAGTAGGGTAAGTGATGAAGTCCCAGCCTTGCAAGAGCGACGATCGTTTGCTTGCGAGCTCAAAATCCTCGAACTGAAAGGCGGGAGCCCATGTGCATCCTACCAGG
The DNA here is from genome assembly GCA_033002965.1 of Piper betle. Classification (NCBI taxonomy): domain Eukaryota; kingdom Viridiplantae; phylum Streptophyta; class Magnoliopsida; order Piperales; family Piperaceae; genus Piper; species Piper betle. Next base: position 58,676 of record JAURVB010002478.1, on the reverse strand, counting down.
AGAATGTTTCTTTGAATCTCGAGCTTCTGCGTTAACAGGTATGTGCATCTCCATCCCATGAGCTAGACTTGATGATGAAGGACAATATTCTTCTCCTACTTATATTAGAATATGTTTCCTAAGATAGGATTTTCGTTGCTTATATTTTAGGCAAAAGCCACAGATCGGAGGGACTCACTTGTGATTTCAAAGCCGAAGAACTTCCCGCCATCTGCAGGTAATCAACTAGCTAGGTTATAATACTCATGGAATTTTTCTGGCATCAAAATTTAACATATACATATATATTATAAGCATTGGAACTTGAAAAGGATCACCTGAAGAAGATGGAGTGCGTGAAGGCGATGGTGATCGTATCTCACTATTCGCCTCCGTGCCCGGAGCCGGAGCTGACCATGGGAACGAGGAAGCATGCAGACCCTGCCTTCTTAACAATCCTTTCACAGAGCATGTTCGGCGGTCTCCAAGCTAAACACAAGGATCAATGGATCAACGCCACGCCCATTCCTGGTGCTTTTGTCGTCAACATAGGAGACTGGTTTCAAGTAATCTTATGAATAACATCATTTTTATTTAGTGCATGGCATGCATGGGAACATGATAATATGATATGTTTACGTAGATTTTTCAAGTATGTATTGGATTTTATGTACAACATATGACAGATTATGAGCAGTGGGAGATTCAAGAGTGTTCACTATAGAGGTCTAGTTAACAAAGAAGGTCCAAGGATATTGCATGAACATGAAAAATAAATAAAAAATAAAAATAAGGTCATAGCCAAATTGGTCATTAATATGAGAAAGACCCAAATTGATTATTTGAAAAATTCATACCTTATATGAAGAGACCATACTCGTCAAATTTGTAACAGAATACCTTTGTTGAGAAAAAGAAGATAATTGACGGGTAGAGGTGGAAAGTTTATTTTTATTACAAAATTGTCGAAGTTTTGTGGATTTTTATTACTCTCTTTTACTTTTACTTGTTTGTCGAACAAGTCATCTTTAAAAGATAAGAATAAATATTATTAAATTATGAATTTATTATGCCACAAATAATTAAAAGCAAATATTTATAGGCACAATATTTATTGTGCACCACCATGTTTTATATAAACTGGGTTCCTAATTCTTATTTTTATTCACAAGATTATAGATTATCTAGAAAGCTCTTAGGATTAAGAAACTTTAAAAAATTTGTCTATTGGTATCCTGCTCGGTTGAGTCACTAGTTCAATTTGACCGGTTAGGAAAAGGGGTTAAACACATGTTCTGATACAGACGTGCTAGATTTTACTTGACTTGAGTCACACTACTTGGACTCGGTTCTTTTAGCCTAGTTAGTTTAGGCAACTAAATGCGTGTTCTGATATAGACGGACTAGTTAATTTTGAACAAACTAATTTTTTAGGCATGGTTGAGTCAATTGGTTAGACACGCATTCTTATACAAGCGGGCTAACCAATTTAGACTGTTAGCAAATTCTTATACATTCTTATACACGCATTGAGTGAACCTATAAACTAGCAAATTCTACTCTAAGAACCTCCAATATTTTGTTCATTAACACCAAAATATTCTATAATTATATTGCAAATTTTTATTTTGAGGAAGTGAAAGAAAGAACTTTGCTATTTTTGTAATCATTGCATATATTAATAAACATTTAATTTTTATGTCAATTATTTTACTTTTATTGTTAATATTTGATAATAAATTATAATATATTTAAGAGATAAGAGCTCTTTGGTGTCACCCCGAATTGTAATTTTGCATAGCAGTAGCCCTCTAAACAGGCAGAGGCAACAGCCTCCTTTAATACATTATACACCTTTTTTCGAATTTGTACAAAAACAATAAAGAGAAAGCAAGACTACCTCATCGCCACTGTTCCTCAGAAGGAAATCTCTTTCTGGGACCTCAAATCAAGAGAATCAACACTGGCAGCACCGCCAACGCCACTCCCCACCTCTTTTCGGCACTCCAACCGCAACCAAGACACCACCTTTCCTCCTCCCCAACTGTGTCCAAGCCTATCTATGATAGAGAAACGTGGTGGGTACTAACAACTACTCAAGTACAAGACCGCCGCCGCCACCCGCTGTTCAATTTTCTTGTGTTCCAAATCAATGCCTTGACGCCTGACAACAGGTCAATGAAGACGACCTTGATTTGGCAGTCCCCACGGAGGCGAAAAGCTTGCCATGGAACCACGAATATACGTGCGATGCAGCCAGGAAAGGGGTACAATTGTGAGATGCGAGATGTGGGAACACAAGACTCGACTCCATGGTTGAGTGGAAAGTGCCAGCGGATTGCACGTAGTAAGCTCCTAATTTAAGACAAAAGTAAGACCAATTACTCCGCGTTTGCGGGGTATACACGAGTTGAACATGTATGTTTTTGAATTCGATATAATTCTTAGTAGAATATATTTAATTTTATTTAAGTAATTAATAAGATTTTAATTTATTATATGTCCAGTAGTTTGTTTAAAATTTATGATATTTGAAGCTTGGTTTGTGTTTGACTCCGCTATATTTTCGAGCTGAACAAATATTTGTGTTTAGCTCGAGCTAGACATATATAGGATTAAAATTTTTTCAACATTATATAAATTTAATTTGACCTCAATAGTATTAGAGTTGAATATTTTCGAGTTTGAACACAATCAACTCGAGTTTCGAGCCAAGCCGAACTAAACATTCCTTAGTTCAAGTTCTATTTATTATTCAGCGAGCTATTTATTTCACACCGAGTATTTTTTCAAGTACAAAATTAATGAGCACGAGTTTAAATCGAATCAAGTTGAACATAAAATATTTGTGAGCCAGTTTGGTTTCTTTACACCCCTAATTTGGACCATCTTATTTACATGTTACACTTATATCTATTTTCTGAGTCAGTATTTTTTTAAAAAAAACATTATAATATTTAATCAATATTTAATTAAATATTAATCACAAATTATTTTCAAATATTTTATAAAATATTTTATGTATAATGTAAAATCACGTTAAAATTTATTTGATTCGATTGAACTAAATATATTATAAATTTAATAAAATAAATATATTATATTTAAAATTTTGATTCCAGTTATTTTTTTAATAATTTAAGAAGTTAATAATTTCAAATGAATCATGTGGTGGAATTGTAAATAATAAATACTCATTTAAGTCAGCCAAATTAAAAAATAACTAAAAGACAACCGAGGATATTAATCAAATCCAAATTGTAATAATTAGTTATCAAGCCAACACGAGCAAATTGCACTCGACTCAATTGAGCATGAACGGGTGCTAGTTATTTTAAAGTTCGAATAAATACTCGTCTCGACAAAGAGTTTAAACAAAACAACCCTCTTTTCAATTCAGTTTAAAATTCACAAGTTTGACTTAACTTCAATATTTTATTTAATATATTTTTATTTTGATTGTAAACAGCACATATGCCATAAAAAGTCTATATATTTTAAAATTTCATCTTGATTTTAAACTCGGTCAAACCATTAAATAATTTAAAAATTAATTTATCTAAATAAAAATTTGACTCGATTTAATTTAATTAAATTAATTAAATCAAGAAGGTTAATATGGCCGCATTATTTTAAAGTCTAAGAGTGGGTGGTTAGGGTAATTGGATTATTATAAGTAATTATTTTAGCGAGCCCTAAGTTCGTTTAATTTAATAAAATAGTCCTCAGATTTTACTAAAATTACGACGATGCCACCACCCAACCATACTCGCCGCTAACCGAAAACTACGACCACATCCCCTTTCGTGTTTACCTCAAAAACCGGGGGCATTTCTGTAAACTCCGTTGCCTTCCGTACTGTGCTCCGCGGCCGGAGCCACCCTCTCCGCCGCCGCCTCGCGGCCGTGGCCTCGCCGGAACCAGTAGCCAACGTTGCTTGAGTTGTAATCCACGCGTCCTCCGACTCTATCCCTTCTATGCAACCCTCCACCCACCGCCCTCGCCCTTGTCACCCCAACGGATCCGCTCGTCGTGGTCGATGGTGGTGGAGGGCTTCGGCCTCCATCGGATCCCGACGGCGATCTCGTCGCACAAGACCCTGCTCACGGTGCTGTGGATCGTGGCGTTCGGGACGGTGTTATTGTGGCAGGGGAGCGTCGCCGGCGGCGGGCTGGGGTTCCGGATATTCCGGCGGGCGCCGGCGAGGCGGTTGCCAATGCTGAGGCCGGCGGCTTTCAATTTGACGGATTTCGGCGCGGTCGGGGACGGGGCGACGATGAACACCAGGGCTTTTGAGAAGGCGGTGGCGGCGTTTGCGAAGCTTGGGAGGAAAGGGGGTGGGCAGCTCAATGTGCCCGGCGGGGTTTGGTTGACGGCGCCTTTCAACCTCACCAGCCATATGACTCTTTTCCTTGCCGAGGATGCTGTTATAGTTGGCGTGGAGGTCAGTGTTTCTTCTACATTTCTTGATAGATTTGATGCTGGCAGGCTTTGGAAGGATTGTCGATTGGGTTTTGAAGTTCAATTTTTACTTGTTTTGGCTATTCGCCATGTAGTATATCAACAATAGGAGTTTATTTAGTGCTAAGATACGGCTGCATTTTGATAAAATTTGCTCAATCTTTAATGTGGGTTATCCTCTAGCTTGCCCTTACCATCTAAAAATGAAGTAGAAATTAGAGTAGGCATGTTGTTTTACAAAGTGAAAGGATTTATCTGTTATATTGGTAAGAACAAACTGGATTTGGTCTTATACATATAGAGGTAGGTAATCAAAAAGAAAGAAGATGAGTTCTTACTTTTCGATTGTCAGTTGAAGTTCAGTTTTTACTTTTAGCTATCCACTAAGTAGATACAGCTGCATTTTGATAAAATTTGCTCAATCTTAAGATGCAAGTCCGTAGTGTCACTTATAGTTTGCTTGCCCTTAACATATAGAAATAAATTAGAAGGTTGAAGTAGAATGTTGTTTTAGAAAAGTGAAAGGATTAAAGATCAAATTTACTTTTTTATGTGGGTTGAAGTTCAATTTTTACTTCTTTTAGGCATCTGCTAACTGTGAACGCTCCTTTTTTATTTTTCTCCCATACCAACTAGAGAAATGAATGGAACATCCTGTTCTGCTGTAATATCAATGTGATTTGACTTATAAGATGAGTATGATGGGTATGTGGTCATAGAATATCTACTTGGTGTCTGAGCAGGATGAAAGGTTCTGGCCGCTGATGCCTCCATTGCCATCTTATGGATATTGAAGGGAGCACCCTGGAGCCAGATACGGAAGTCTGATTCATGGTCAACATCTTAAAGACGTAGTAATCACAGGTTAGAAGTCAAACATCAATAACATTCTGTTGGTATAAGTGTGCAGGTTTGATCCTTGATAAACCAACATATTTATTGACATAAAGCACCTCTTAGACGACATCTGTGTCTTGTTTTTTGCTCTGCAGGACATAATGGTACTAAATCTGGGCAGGGCAAAGCATGGTGGAAAAAATATCGTCAGAAGCTTCTTAATCACACAAGAGGACCGCTTGTACAAATTATGTGGTCATCTGATATTGTTATAACTTTATGTAATTCACCCTTTTGGACACTTCATCCAAATGATTGTACGAATGTTACTATATTAAACCTTACCATCTAGGCCCCAGTTCGGGAAGCACCAAATACAGATGGAATAGATCCAGGTACTTATAAACTCCTTTCTTCTTTATCAAGTGTATTTTATGCACAGATCTCACTGTTAGATAAATTGTTGAATTAAGTTGCTCATATTCACAAGGAAGCATACTTATTTAATATATCCTGTTTTTTATGCTTTGTGGAGGAGAAAAGTAAGTATTTGCAATTGTTTATATGCAATAGAAGAGTGATCGGTAATCTAGAAAGGTAATTTAAGATAATTGGTAACATAGTGAGTGATGAGATACTAGGTTCGATACCTCTAGTCATTATTGGATATTTTGTGAATATGGTAAATCCCAAGTGTCTAAGAACAAGATGGTGCGCTCTTCCCATCAATATGGGCTTAGAATGAAGTGGGACTATGGCATTGAAGGGGGGCAGAACATGATAAGTGAGAGCACTTCCGCCTTTTGATCTGAGAAAAACCAGCATAGGGCAATAAGCTGTTATTTGAGGATTGGCAGACTACCTTTCCTTAGTAATGCATAAGGGTGCCTGAACTATTAGGCTTTAAATCATACTTAGACAAAGCAACTATTGCCCTCAATTGTTGGAATTACCAAGGAGCAAAGAAAATAACTAAAGCAGCTAACAGCTAGTAGGCTTACCTTGGTGGGTTATGAACCACACAGTGATTAAATCCTAGTGCATTGATTATTGTGAGGTGAATATTGAAATTGTGCATTGCATATGTCCTAAAGTGGCATGTGACCTCTGCAACACCTGCATAATCTTGTAATGCTCCTTTTAGGCAAAATGTATAAATGGCCCCGTGGAGAAAAATAATAAAAAATTGGAGTGATGGAGGGGAAGCCATGCTATCTCCTATCATTAGGACAATGGTTGCATTCCAGTGCCCTTTTATGATCTCAAACTCTTTGCATAGAAATTTAGTATTTTCCCTGTTTAGTGACATGGCAGGTGTAGAATATTTTTCCTATGAAATAGAAAATTTTCTTTGCTCATGCTGCTGGACATGGGTGATCATCTCATATAACTGACATGGCTGATAAAGATTTTTGAGCCTTTTATATCTGATCAATTATGAACTGACGCCATACCTGAAGTATAATGCAGTCCATTCTAATTGTATTTATAACTTTTTTCTCCCAGATTCATGTCAGAATATGAGAATAGAGGACTGTTACATAAGTGTTGGTGATGATGCTATTGCAATTAAAAGTGGCTGGGATCAGTATGGAATTGCCTATGGCCGTCCTTCATCCAACATTGTTATCCGGAACTTAGTTGTTCAATCAATCTATGGTCAGGTGTGTCTGCTGTTTTTTACATCACATATGCTTTTTTAAGTTAGTCCCATAGCTGAAAGAAACAGTGTGTAATTTAAAAGTTTTGGAAGAAAGCTATAGGTAGATCTTTTTGACCCCTCAGCTATGTTACATTGGTAGAATTCTTACAATGGTCCTTGCTTAAATTGAATTATAAAAAAGGAGGAATTTTTCATCCTTTTCTTAAAATCACGATTTTTTAAAGCAATAAATCCCCCTTGCTTAGATTAGCAGTTCTGAATATATGTCCCGGTGAAAAGCATGTGAAATTATCTGGTGGTTAACCAGAAAACGTTTTTAGATTTGTTTTATCTATTGTCTCATAATCAGCAAGTGGAAGGGGTATTACTAACGACATGTTTCATGATTGTTGTTTGGATCATAATGAGTGATAAGTGGATCACAATTAAAATCAAATTACGTAATTAATTGTATATATGCCTTTAACTGAACATGCCACATGTATTCATTGTCTTTTAGTAACTTAAAGTGGTAGGAAGGGAGAGAGTTTGATGTTGATTTTCACAATTTTCTATCGGGCACAGTACTGCTGGGTTTTGTACGTGGTCAAGAGGGGCAATTACTTAACTATAGATTTTATTTGTAACTAAGAAGCAACACCTAATAAATTTACCATTTTTTCAAATGGTTTAAGTTGGAAAAGAAACCTTTTATGATTCTCCACGATTTTATCATAAAAATATCAATGATTTGTGTTATTTATCTATATTTCTTGTGTCAAGTGCAGTTCAGGAATATCAATAGGCAGTGAGATGTCTGGTGGGTCTCAGTTTTTACTGTAGAAAACGTCCTTGTATGGAGCTCTAGGCGAGGCATGCGGATTAAAACTGCCCGGGGGAGGGGCAATTATGTGCGCAACATCTCCTATAATAATATCACATTTGACAATGTCCGTGTGGGGATTGTTATCAAAACAGACTATAATGAACATCCAGATGCGGGCTATGATCCCAAGGTTTACCAGACCTGGTAGGATTTAGCTTCAATGGTATTCATGGACAAGGAGTCCGGGTCCCTATTCGAATTCATGGTAGTGAAGACATTCCTGTAAAGAACATAACTTTTGAAGACATGTTGGTGGGTATTACCTACAAGAAGAAACACATTTTCCAGTGCTCTTTTGTCGAAGGTCGAGTTATTGGCTCCATATTTTCAGCACCCCGTGAAAACCTAGATCGGTTTGATGAGCAAGGGCGGTTGGTCAAAAGTGTACCCTCACATAATATCACAGATATTGATTATGATATTTGAATCATTTGCGCATGCCCCCAACATGCTTGCCCGGCTCGATGCAGAGGCCTGCTTTTATAACGAAACCCTGCATTTTTTGTATCTGAGTATGTTCTTTGTTCTTTGCTAACAAATGGTGAAATGACCAGTCGATAGAAAAACAAAAGTCATTTGTTAACTTTGAACGTTATTTTGTACATTCCATTGTGCATTCTAATTTTAAACAATGTCAAGAGAAGTTTTGCTTTTGCTATTTGTGTCTTGTACCTTTTACTCTTCACACGGCTTGTCTACCATATTTTGATGCCTGAGCAGTTCAATGCATGATAAAAAGGCGGTGACAACCATGTATTCGTCTCTGACGACGGAGAGAGGCGCAAATGGCGAAAGGTATGCTTGATTTGACATTATGTGCTCTTCATTCATCTTTTAAAGCATAAACAAAGTGCTCATTCAAGTGTGAAAATTACCTCCTTCCCTATGACCTCTTTTCAGCACCTTCTCTGTGTGGACCAACAAGCAAGAAGGCGCTACCACCACTATGATCCTCAAGTTCACATCCATCAAGCATTTTTAATCACAGAACCATGAAATTATTTGTGAATTTTAAGGGTCAATGTGCAACATGTTTTATTGATCAGGGTCTGCAGGTGCAGCAAATGTTCCCATTTGTTGTCCAAACAACATGATTGAAGTTAAAGAGGAGGCCATGCAAAGATAGAACAGAATATGCTTAAACATCCAGGACCACTGCTCAGGGAATAGGTTCAATCCCATTTTCTATGAACCAAAGCACTCCAACGTCCCTTTACATGGCCCAGGTCAGCATTTCTATGAACTGCATCAACTTTGTTATTACTTTCTCTTGCATTTTTTACAAGATCAATAGGGAGCCTGCTATCAATCACAATCCAAGCACCTCTGTTGCCCTTCTTTCGAGGGTCACTTTTCTTCTTCCAGTACAAAAGACAACAATCGCGGAGATTATGGGATATATTTATTTTACATCTTCCTAGCAGCTTCTTTATACTTGTCACCCCCAAATAAATAACATTGAATATAATAATAATAATCATAATCATACCAATGCTTTAATATCATACAAAGCACACAAAAATTTAATGGTGCATGAATTATTACTCAAGTAAAAATCGTATGTTTTTTGGGTATACAAGTAATAATCTCTCAGAAGGTTTTACACCTAATATAGATGTAAGACACAATCAGAAAGAACGTATTTATTAAATATTCTGATTGGCACTTTAAATATTTCACTAATACATAAGTATTATCACTCATGCATATCTAATTGTTTATTGAGTCTTCTAATTAATATTAGTTGTAAGATTTTACAGCTGATTATTTTTCGTAGGTGCATGTATCTACCTACGTAAAAAATTTGAGCTCCTTGGTATGTAACAAGCTATATCTATATTAATGAGAAACCAAGGGAGCTCGGGTTTTTCAACGTGGGTGTAGCTTTCCCAGAACAATGCATTTTCCGTGAAGGCATTGGGGACATATCACGTCAGGAGTTGTCCAATTGCACCCACAAGTCAATCCCAGACTCCTCCTCCCCATTTTTCTCGTGTGTGCATCTTCCTTGTAAGCCCTACCAGGCAACATCAACAACAGCACAAGCTAAAAGAAATATAACAAAAAACCCACAAAGCTTCTTGCCCCTTTCAATGGCAGATGGCCAGATGCTTGCAGACTAGTTGTACTTTGCCATGTGCACTCCTCCACATCTGTCTTCCATTCGGAGTTTGACATTATTCTACATGGTCGTTTCGTTTTTCTTATATTTGTTTATTTATTTATTTATTTTTTATAATTAATTAAAAAAATCAATTAATTTTTCCTTTTAATAGTTTCTACTTTCTTTCTAATATAAGTAAGGAGTTAAAGAGCTAATTAGGGCTTGCCCCCAAAGAATTTTTATATGGAGAAGATGGACTTAGACTCTTCATTAATGGTTAAAAAACGAGTGGTTGAATATTCATCAAGTACTAATGACATTATTTATTTACTTATTATTTTTCAGTTAAAAAATCATTTAATATTATATAAACCTTGGTCTCATCATTCGAATATTGTTAATGACTGGTAATAATATGTACAATAATAACAATAATAATAAGTACAATAATAACAAAAAATATAACTCATCTAATCTCAATAATTTTCCAAGACAACCTTTTTCTCTATTAAGCTTGTCTTTTAGTTCTCAATCCCACACTTTAAGTATAAAATCTAGTGCTAAAGTTGCATTCTGTCTTGGTTAATTCGGTTGTGTAGAAATTGCCTTCTTCAATTCCAAGTTTTAATAAAAATGAACAAATTTTTTAATAAACAGCATTAATTAATGGGTACATATACAAATACCAAGCATGCATGGTTATTCACGTTTTCTTGTCTTTGTGTTGTGTGAGTCACCCGCTGATTTTCTTGTCTCTTGGTCTAAACAAAGCATATGAATATATGATTCACAAATCTGTTACACATGTGACTCATCTTATATTAGATTAGATAATATAATTATATTTTCCCCAAATCAATATAATAAATTAATTAATAATATAATAATACTCAACCTGCTTTGTCTTCTCGCATTGTAAATGCAGGATGTCGTCTTCTTCATGTTCTTTCTCATACATCAATAATGGCCGCCTGTATAATTTACAAGTCCAGCTATTATTAAGTCAATTTCTTTTTTAAAAAGAGAAGCTTGATGCATGCACATGAGAAAAAATAATAAATTCGCCTTACTTTATAAAAGCATAAAATAAGCAATCGTTCTCAACCATATTATTCATTAAACGGGTTGAATTATAACATATCAATATATCCTTCATTATTTCATGTAGAGTTTTTTCATCATGGTTACAGGAGACCAACGTGAAAACATAAAAACTGTCCATTATGTTTTATGTTGTTGTTGGTCGAGAAGACAGAGGCTTTAGGAGGAAGTAGAGGATTTTAGAAGGAAGATGATGACTGGAAAATAATCTTACGTGTTATTATGCCAACTACGAATGGTGGCTTTTAGTGGCGAAGACCGATGGTACTGAAAGTATTATCCAATCTTAAATTGTTTTCGCTTAAAATTTATCAACTTGCAATATGTATTTATTTTTGTAAAACGATTGGACACATTACCTGACATTATAATTATGTATTTATTTGCGTTTCGTCACGAGGAGAAGTTACACGCCTCCATTGTTTTCTTCACACAGGCCTGTTATTATGGACATCAAGTTGCCGGTGCAATTATTTCATGTGCACCGGGTGGGCGCTGAGGAAGACCAGGATAAGACGTGAATGGTACGTCGGAAGCAAAAAAGATAATGTTGGGCATGGTAATATATACAAAACAAAGAAGAAGGTGACGGGAAACTGCTGCTCAGGAGCAACTTGCAGGTTTCTTTTTAGAAGATTTAGCAGCTTGGAGATGATGATGTTTCATGTACATACACACTATACACTTCTAAATTATAATAAACAGACAAAGCTACGCTCTTCCCGTCCTTTCATTCAACACCTCCCCCTCCCACACCAAAAACATGCCTACCTTCTCGAAACCAATATATAAAACTTCCTTGGAAAGAAAATATACCAAGATGTAAACTTGTAGATATAATATAGCTCAAAAATATTTTAGATATATATACATGTATATACATATATGCTTTTCTAGATATCAATATACATACAAATATGAATATCTATTTCTGGGCTATAGTTAATATAGCATTTATCATAACTATTTATCGTTTCAGAAATTTTTAACGTAACCAAACAATTAACTGATTATATATAAGGTTTTATTACAATCGAGTTTTCACTATTGTACTATGGGTTAAATAGTTAATATATGTAGTTGAATATTCACTGTTTTATATATTTTAAAATAACAAGAGAATATAAAATTATAATTATCTAAAATAATTTCCCATTAGCAAACTATAAAATATTACAACCATCTAAATTATTGTACACTAGTATTACAAACTAGGATGTATGTAAATAAAAAGTCTGAATTAAGCAATCCTATCAAAGCAAGGCTTTGAGTACCATTAAAAGTTTTAAAATTAAGATTGGAAGGAAGATGAATTTTATAATTACATATAAAATGACTAAATAATCTTTGGCTAGTTAAATTAGCAAAACAATTATTGTAGAACTATTTACTGTTACCATTTAGGTTTGAGGTCAGCTCTGTAAAATTAATCAAACTTTTCATCGTTTTCTTATATGATGAATAAGTATTTTACCATTTTTGTTATATTTAATTCAAAATTTAACGGTGGATAAATTGATAAATCGATAATTACAATTTACAACCCTACCTAATTGTAAATTTCTTTTATATCGAATCTCTTTTTTCATCTTAAATTAGTCAAACTCCCAATATCGGGCCAGTCGCTCCTAATCGGAATGACTGACATTTCTACTAGGATAACATTAATCAAGTATATTTTTCACACTAAAATGTTTGAATTTAGCTGTATATTTGCTCTTACATATTCATATATATAATGTACATAATTATAAGTTACATTAAATAAATTATTCACAACACTTATTAAATAATATTGGCAATTTTGTAGTTATTCTCAGATGTGATGTGTGATTTGTTTCTTTCTTTGGGAAGAAGGCCTGAATGAATCAATGGACAATAAGGTAAACTGTTTTTTTCTTGAAATTCCCTGTGAGACCCACTTCTTTTTAGATTTTTTATTTTTTCACGTTTAATCACTTTTTTTATTTTTTATTTTTTATTTTTAAAAAAATTGAATTTTGGTTGTCAGGTTGGCCTGTTATCGCCCACGGGATTGGGATCCAATCTTAACTCTTTTGTGGCAGCTTTGTTGATGTTGATTAATGGACTTCGGCTTTATATTTGGACTTAGTTTATCGGATCCAAATAGTCTAATTGGAGGCATCCTAATGGAGATCGTGATTGTGATTGTGATCGCGATCGTGATCGTGGCTGTATCAGGTCGAGCATTGATACGTCTTAAAATTAATTTTATATTTAATATTTATTAATATAAGATCCAATATATTACTAAGAATGTGTTCATGATCTTTAACTTTAATTCATGGTCATTAATAATTTATGACATTCTTGATCTAGTTAATTCAGTTTGTCACAATTTATATTGAGACTTGAACTCTAATTACCTCATTTGAATTAAACATATGAACAACCAATCAATTTGTGTAAAATTAGATGGATATGATCTTACCTTGAACTCAATTTAACTCGTACGGTTACTAGGGCCCTAGACCCTTTAGAGACATTAAAATTTGTGTTTATGACATAACAACTACTAAAGAGTTTATTAATATCGTGGTTCTTTTTCTTTTAATTTGGTAAAATAAATACCTATCTTCTTCCTTTCTAGAATTGGAAAATGAGCAATTTTAGCAAATATTTGTCTTTGCGTGTCATTTATATGGTTGAGTGGCCTCCTGGCAACTAATTTTGCATGTGGGGTTATAAATCGAGTAAGTCAAGTCTAGTTGAGATGTCTTCGTGTTAATTAATTTGTCTTTGAATTTAACTCAACTTCAATATGATTCAAGCCAAATCAAAGAGTCAAATTGAGCCAACTTGAACTCTATTATAATGAAAAATAATAATTTTGAAGGATTGAATAGTTTAACCATGTATAAATCGTAGGTCTAATAGTCTCTTCATGTACAAAACTATATATTATCATACAATATTATCATAATAAATAATCATTTATTATTATTTTTACGACCTATACAAATATTTAAATGTAAAATATTGTAATTAATGCGTCCAATTAAATTCTAAGCCAAATTAGAATGACAAAAAAATAAACTCATAACCATCAGTAAAATATTGCTGCCTTTTAGGTTATAAGACTCAACCAGCAACTAGCACTGAGCACTCGTTAAATGTCTTTAATAATACTTTTAAAATTTTTAATATTTAATTAGCATCTTAAAATTAAATCAGTTTGATGACAAGTAAAAGTAGTAAGACCTCACAAATAATTATAATCGGTAAAAAACTATACCCATGTTTAATTAATTGTACGGGCTAAATCAATCTAGATCATTTGATTATAAAAATACTCTTTATTTAATAATATTTAAACAAAAAAAAATCGTCTTTATAAAGGGTAGGTAATTTTTAATTTTTTTAATTTTTAATATAATTTAATTTGGTCCATCCAAATTGGTTGAGGGTAAGAAATGTTTTAATATATTTTTTAAGGAAAAAATTAGTATTAAAGAGGAGGATAAGAATGCGTGGCGGGCCGGGCATTCTGTCGGCAGTAACAATTCACGTGCTTCAAATCCGGTCTGCGCCATTATTATATGTTCTCTGCCTCCCGCACAACTCTCTTCTCATCTCTTTCCCATTATATGTGTAGAGGAAAGCACACCCATCTACCGATTGATCGCTAGAGATCGTATTTTTATTGCACTTGTTCTTGGGTAGTTTTTCTCTGGTTGGAAGGAAGTAAGCAGCTTAATTTCTACACATGCATGTTGGGAATTGATCGAGGTAGCTAGCTAAGCTGTGTGTGCGATATCATATATAAGGTCTATGGCCGAGGTTGGGAAGATGATGGCGGCGGGGAGGGAGAAGAGCAACTTCAAGCAGACGTGCAGCTTGTTGAGCCAGTATTTGAAGGAGAAGGGGAGCCTCGCAGATCTTGGGCTGGGAATGGCTTGCGGTTTCGGGGAACAGCAAGGTATGGTGTTTGGTCTGCTTCAAACTCTTGGGCTTTGTTGAGTTTTTTCGATGTTTGTGGAGCTGCCCGTGTTGGAGATTAGCAAAAGGTGATGTTTTGATGGCGGTTGCGTTGCAGGTGCGGTGGCTACCATGGATTTGCTGCCCAAGATTGAGCAGAGTAGGGAGCTGCCCAGTGCTCCTGTCAACGCTGTTAGATCCAAGGCCGCCGCCGGCGAGTCGCCGGAGAAGGGGCAGCTGACCATGTTCTACGGCGGCCGGGTGCTCGTCTTCGACAACTTCCCGGCCGACAAGGCCAAAGAGCTCATGCTCCTCGCCGGCAAGGGCTCTTCTCCTCCCGCCCCTCCCCCTGCAACCGCCACCGACGCCGCCGCACCCCAGACCGTCACTGCAGCTGCAGGCGGCGCCGCCCTATCTCAACGGCCCGCCCCGGTGACTGGCTCCGGTGAGCTATCCGCTTTCTGGGTCGTTTCTATTTATATGCTTTTGATGAAATGTTTTGGTTTTGAGAAGAAAAGGTTCGACTTTGATGATAAATTTGTTGATTTGTGACTTGGGAGTTGTGTTTCTTTCAGATTTGCCGATTGCGAGGAAGAATTCGCTGCATCGATTCCTGGAGAAGAGAAAGGACAGGTGAGCAAATTGAACAATTTCCATGTACACAAACACAGGGGAACATTGATCTATGGTTTTCACACATATATACAGCATACATCTTTTCAGAAATCTGAATATTGTTGGTTACACAAACATGTCTGCATCCAATACAACATATATGTGATAATAACAAGTAGTGTTGGGAATTTGGAATAATAACTATTATTAGCTGCTCTCCTTTGCTTAACCATCTAGAATTTACATATTTATATGTATTTGTTTGTGACAAACACCATTAAGCCATGTTTAAGCCGGAAAAATCTGCTTGGACGTTATAAGTGTGAAATGGTTTTCGTTTTTAATTATTATTAATCAAAGGATTATCAAAAATGATGAACCATTTATTTGAAAATATTATAGGATTAGCTCCAAAGCTCCGTATGCGGCGTTGCCGGCAGTCGAGAAACCGGAGGAGGCGGAGAGCAGCAAGTCCTGGCTCGGGTTGGCTTCTCCGACGGACTAAGAAGCCGTCGACTCACAATCAGGAAGCTGCCGATATTAGCATACATTTACTTCTTCTTTTTCTTTTTCTTTTTTGTACTGGGTCTCCAGCTCTGCTTGCTGGACTCGATTCTGCTCTGCTTAATTTCACGTTTATTTTGACTTAACTGCATGTGTCAAACGTGGTGTTTCTTCCTATTACCATCTACTATGGTTGTTGGCAGATTTAACCTCCCCAGCTAATTAATCCTTCTGTTGCTCTGATGGGTAATTTTCTAAATCAGACACCATTGGTATAGAAGCTTATGAAGCTGATTTGGTCAGAATTTGTAGTTTATTTTGATTGGTTTTTCTAGATTTTGTTGTTCTTGATTTTGCTAGCTCACTGATTCCTTGTTGGAGTTGGTGTTGTTGGTTGGGTAGGTATCTTGTTGTCCCTTCGCTGTGAAATATTATTTTGTAAGGTTTAAGTGTGAAACATGTGCAAAGTAATTTACCTAGTAATATTTTGTTGGTCTATGCAATTTACCTTCAAACTATGAGGCCACAAGTCTTCAATCTTCATTAAGAAATAATTAGTGAAATTTCATTCTCTTATAAAAAAATTGACAATCTATTGAAGCTACTAACCCATAAAACAAACTAGCCCAAATTTTGTGTAATGTTATCTGCACCTATGGTATTACTTGCTAATTCTCCTACGACGCCTGTGATTGGCTTATAATAAATCACAGTATTAGAGAAGTTTGATTATGATTTATTATTTGTCGTACACTCGAAAATGGCAAAATCACGGTGGTAATGAGATATTTTTTACTTAATATATTTAATTTATTTATTTTTATTCGGGTTTAGGACTGATAATACAATAAATTAAATAATAATAGAGAGTAATAAAACATTATCAAATAATGAATATATGTGAGGAGGAAAATATTGGCAAGCAACTGGTCACAACTGTCAACACAACACAAGTAGCTGAGAAGGTGCTTGGAAATGTCCTTGGACTTCAGTTAGTGCCCCAAATTCATCTTCCAATTAATTAATCACTTTGAATTGACCCAATACTGTCCAGTTAGGTGCAACTGTGAAAGTCATCTTAGACTTCAATTTTGCTCATTTAGCACAAGCAACTTCTTGGACTTGAGCACTTGTGATTTGCAAAATTCAATCTTGATGTTGATGGCTTACCAAAGGCTGCCTCGTGTTATTTTTTTAATATTTTTCTTAAGCGCGTATCCCCCACTGTCACAAATTATGATGTTGACTCTCCCTCAGTGGGGAAGATAAGATGTTGAAAATAAAATGTGGTTGTAAATGCTCTGGTCAATTAAGGATTACATTCTCCACTGTTAAATAATACGGACAGTATTTAAAAAATGTGTGATATGCACACAAGAAATGAAAAAATTAAGTAGGGTTTGAATCTATTTTAGTGCCATTTATATAGTCCATTCTATTGTTTCAAAAATTGATGGTCATATAAGCATTTAGGGCTCCAAGTAGTCCGATGATTTATTGCTTTACCCACCGTTTTGAATTAAATTGGAATAAAATGATTAATTATTTTTTTATTATTTAAAAATAATAAAAAAGTGACAAATTGAATTGCCCCATTTTTATTTTGAAACTAAAGTGGCAAAAACATTTGTCATTACTATTTTATAGAAGATAATTTTTTTATTTTTTATTTTTTGAAGTAAAAATATTGATCAATTTAAATAAAAGTAGTATTATTATAATATTTAATTAAAATTTTACATTATTATGTTCTTTTAAAAAAATAGTTTAATATAAATATATGGTCGAAGTGGTACAAAATTTGTGATCTTGATTTAAATAAAAAATTTCCAATTGTTATCAGTTTATTAAAAATGGTCAAAACTTAATACGAGCATATGGTTTTAAAAGTGGTAAACAATACGATAACAGTTAGGACGATAACGGCTATAAGTCAAAAATTCTTCTATGGGCTTGCAAAGAAGGCCCATCTAGTAAATTGGGCCGGCCCATGAGAATATAGGCCCATCTCTCACTAATTTTTGAACCAGTTTGATCCTCTCCTTCGTTTCCCGCCTTCTATCCCCCCAATTCAAACCCGCCGCCGCCGACGGAGTTCCGATCAGACGGCGGCGCTCCGCCTTACAACCCTAAATCCGCCACCTTACACGGCCGACCAACACCACCACCAGATGCGGATCCCTTCCCTCTCCATCCCCTTCGTCGGCGACGCCGACGACGACGACGATTTTCAGATCCCAAGTGTCCACATTCCCTCCTCCCCGCCGGCGTCGAAGAGGCATAGATCAGATCCGGCGCCCGGCAAGGAGAATGCGGTATTCGGTGTTTCGCCGCTTTGCGGGTTGGATTGTCGGGAGGGTTGGGGTGGGAAGGGCGGGAAAAACGGTTACTTTGTGAACTCGATCGAGTCGAGGCTGCTGGCGGGTGGGGTGTCGGGGAGGGGCGTGGAGTCGGAGGAGGTGGGGGATGAGGATTTTTGCTTGGTACGCAGCTTGATGAACTGATTGGTTTGTGCTCGGAGGACTGTGTTGAGGGTCGGGAGGACGGTGATTTGGGGATGCCGGAGGAGGCTGCTGTTGATGGCTGTGTTGAGTGCCCGTTATGTGGGTCGAACATTTCTCACTTGAGCGAGGATTTGCGCCAGGTTCATACAAACGAGTGTCTTGACAGAGATGAAGATTCGAAGGTATCGAACTTTGATTCTGTGGTTAAGATAAATACTAGAGTTTTTAGGAAAATGGTGAATGTAATAAGAGTAGGATTTTATAAATTTGATTTTGTAAATTGATCTCAGTGATGATTTTATAGAAAGAAAGTGTAAGACTTTCATTGATTTGCATAATCCTAATTCCTACTCTAGCCGTGATCCAACTAGGTTAATTCAACGCAGTAATGTTCCTCTTTTTTTCGGATATCTGCTGAATTTAGAACTCTAGGTGGTGTATCAGATATTTTAAATCATTTTTTGAAAATTTATGTGTGCTATTTATATTTATCTAGTGCGACTTTCAGTTGCAGAAACATGCAAATGTGCCTCCTATACTCAAATCATGTAAACAATGAAGAGATTTCCAAATTCCAATTACTGGATGGATCTGACCATGATTTTTGCGTGCAGATAGAGGCAGCTCAGGTTGAGGTTGAACCCAATGTGCCTCAACGAGCTGAGGCCACTTCAATGGTTGTTGTTTGGCTGCGCAATTTAGGTCTATCAAAGTTTGAGGAGGCGTTTGTTAGGGAGGAAATTGATTGGGAGTCATTGAAATGCTTAAGCGAAGAGGTCATAGTTTCATCTTGACATAATAGTCGAAAATCCACCGTTACTGGGGCTGACATTTTACTGTCTATCTGTTGTGCAACTGATCCTGTAAATTGGGCCTTTGCAGGATTTACTTGGCATGGGAATTACAGCTCTTGGTCCAAGAAAGAAGATTATGAATGCAATTGATCAGCTTACGAATGGATGTGCACCTGATGTGGTCAGGCCAACAACTACTACCAAAGTTAGAGCAGAGGAGAATAAAAAGCTTCCTGCTCCTGGAAATAAGTTGATCACGGAGTTTTTTCAAGTTCCTATTAGTGATAGGGCTAAAAGTCCTAGACCTCTTGCCTTGCACCATGGTCAGGAAGGAAGTATTTCTGAATCTCGCCATAGGAAGGTGCCTCCAAGGGCACAAATACGTGGTGGGAAGTTTCAGGACATTCCACCTTGGTGTGTCATACCCGGAACACCATTTAGAGTGGTATTCTTTTACCTTTCTTCATCTATTTCTTGAGTTCTGCTTTCAGAATATACACACTCCTAGCTTTCATGGTTTCTTAATTTGTTTTGAATAACTTTGGTTCTCTTTTCCCTCGGTCAAACATCTACATTCATGTCAATGGCTTTTGAATATGACTATGACATATTGCAAAAACTTTGCCGAACAAACTTTAAAAATCTTATGTTTTTTTCCTAATTACTAAGGCTGATGATATCATTTGGAGTGTTTTTTTCCTGATATTGTAATGTTTATCAATGAGAATTTGGTGACCTTCATTGAGGCAGCAAATCTGATTCTGGCATCTATTTTAAAATGGGCAGATAATATTTGCTAGAAGTTTTTTGGTTGAAATGATTTTAAACCATTGTATGCCTAAGCAATTTTATTATGTTAGATGATGTATAATTTTGTCGAGGTAAATTTATGAAAAGAAATTAGTTGAATAAACTGTATGATTTGGTGTATGGCTATGCATCATTTGGAGCTATTACTCTTTGCAGTGGTAGTTACTCATGTTAGGTTGTTTGTTTGTGCTAATTTTCAGGATGCTTTTCGCTACTTAAGAGGGGGTTGTACACATTGGTTTCTTACTCACTTTCATACAGACCGTAAGTTTCTTATTACTGGACTGTAAATAAGTCAAAATAGCCCCCAACGCTAAATACTTCTTATCTTAAACACGAAAGCTTATGCCTTTCAATATTCTAGTCACAAATCTTTCCAAAAAATCATCACAACTTAGTCTAACAAATTTAAGAGTTGCCTGGTTTAGTTCTCCATGCTTATAGCATTTAGGAATTTTGCCCATCTTTAGCTTATTTCGATTATAAAGAATTCAATTGGGTTTTACTTTTCTGTGTTGTATTAGAAAAATGCATGTTCAACTCATTGCTTTTATGATGATATTGTGTAGATTATCAGGGTCTTACGCGGAGCTTTTGCCATGGAAAAATTTATTGTTCATCTGTGACAGCTCGCCTTGTAAATGCAAAGATTGGAATTTCATGGAACAAATTACAAGTCCTGCCGCTGAATGAAAAAATCACCATTGCTGGTGTTAGTGTCACATTCTTGGATGCAAACCATTGTCCAGGTTCTGTGATGATTCTCTTTGAACTGCTAGACAAGAAGGTATTTATCCCATATATTTATGGTTTTGGTAATGATCTCTTGTAATTAATTGTTTGAAATTGTTATTTTAGGCCATTTTACATACTGGAGATTTTCGGTTTTGTGAAGAAATGGCCGTCAGTTCTGTCTTGTCGTCATGTCGTATACACACGCTAATCCTCGACACCACTTACTGCAATCCTGAGGTTGGCAATGAAAGAAATTTTTATGCACGTCCAAATCCTAATTAGTGCCTTCACCGAGTTTATGATACCTTACTAATGCATGATTTTATTGTAGTATGACTTTCCGAAGCAGGAGGCAGTAATACAGTTTGTCATAGAAGCAATTCAAGCAGAGACATTCAATCCCAAAAGTCTTTTCCTGATTGGAACATATACTATTGGTAATCTGTGCCTTCTTTCTGCTTCACTCCTGAAGGCTAAATGGAATAAACATTTTTTAGCTTGAAGTGATTTCATCTGAAAGACTTTCTCATTGCTATGTGAAGGAAAAGAGAGGCTTTTCTTGGAGGTGGCTCGATTTTTACGGAAGAAAATATATGTTGGTGCTGCAAAGTTAAGGCTGCTAGAGTCTTTGGGCATTCCTGATGAGGAAATGCAGTGGTTTACTCTTAATGAAAATGAGTGTAACATACATCTTGTGCCTTTGTGGAGTATTTCCAGCTTCAAACGGATGAAGCATGTATCCACCCGTTACCTGGTCAGTAATAAAAAGAGATGACGCCTGCATCTTTTACAGCATGCCTATATTGATAATCCAACTACTATACTGACAATCTATGCGCATGGCAGGGCCAATATAATCAGATTGTTGCGTTTTCTCCCACAGGGTGGACTTATGGGAAAGGGAAAAAGAAGACACCAGGGAGAAGGTGGCAGCAGGGAACTATCATCAGGTATCTTATCAACTTGCATGCATTTGTGTTTGCTTTTTTGTCCTTCGAAATTTGTAACCCCTAATAACTGATAGTTTTTGGAAAGTCCAAACGAAGATCTGAAACACGCTTATGGCCTGATAGTTCTCTTAGGTACTGTATGGTCAAGGTGTTGTGAGAATCAGATGCTGGCGGCATATATTTTCAAGTCATGTTTCTCCTTCATAAACATCAGTCATCCTATCCATGATATTCTTCAAATGTAGTTTCAAGTGTTTTCATGTCTTTTCTACATTGAGCTCTTGGAAAGTAAATTAGTGTTGCTGTGAGATTTAATAACTTTTTCCCTTTCGAATTGCTACAAATATGGTTACTAGTCATGCCAAACTAGGTGAACCGATATGTCAAGTCATTGACATTTGGTGACAGGTCTACATGCAAATGTTTGGAATGAAACATCCCATCTGTAAATGATTGCTATATTCTACTCCTTTTATTGCAACATTAAGCCATAAACTCAGGCTCAAAGTTGATGGGTATACAGGTATGAAGTTCCCTACAGTGAGCACTGCAGCTTTACCGAGTTGAGGGAGTTTGTAAGAGTTCTTTCCCCTGAGAAGATAATCCCAAGCGTAAACAATCGTGGCCCAGAATCCTCTAATGCCATGGTTGCTCTTCTAACTTCTGAAACGCAAACGCATGTTTGAAAATTGAGAGACCTATATGAAAGTGGAGTATACCATTTTTCCTGATGTAAAGTCCTCTTCAATTAAAAGGGAAAGGAATAGTCTCCATCCTTGCATCCGCCAAAGTTGAGGACTTACCTTTAATAGAAGTTGACAATTGGTGAGAGCAAGCATGATTCCATTGTACTATGACTTTCAATGCAGTAAATATTTATGTATAAGCATAAGTTTGAACAAGTTCTTAGCTCTGATGCACGAATCGGCCGATTTCGTGCGGAATTGGCCAATTTAAAATTGATCGGCATCGTGCCGATCTGAATTTCGGAGCCGAATCGGTTGGTCCCGAATCGGTCACGTATGATTTTTATTAAATTATTTAAGCATGGGTAAAATGGTAATTTAGATTTTAAAACCTAAAATCAAACCAGCTCCCCCCACACTGTTGCCGCTCGTCTGCCCTCCGCCGTGCGTCCCCGACTCTGGGTTCGCCGCCATCGGGCTGCCGACCTCGCCGTCGACCTCGCAACGTTGTTGCCGACATGTGGCCAGACCGAATCGAGTTGTGATGCATGAATCACCGCTGACTCCGCCGCCGACTCCGGGCCGCCGATTGTTCGTCCGACCGGGCTGCCGACATCCTCCGACATAACCGCCGTGAGACTCACCGCCGACTGGGCCGCCGGCGGCCGGGGGGGTAAAGAGCGGAGGGTGGCATTCTCGTAATTTGAAGTTGACTCGAATCTAACTCGAGTTAAAAATAATAATTAATTCTAAATAATTTTAAAAAATCTTAAAAAATATTTAAAAATATCATAAACTATAATACACAGAATAATATCAAACTAACATAAATACCTAATCTTAATATATTTATATTATAAATTGTCAAATTATTATATATGACCGATTAAACTAATTTGGACCGATTCAACTGAACCGATTCCTGATCAATTCAGACCGATTCCGATTCCGATTCCGACTCCCTAGAAAACCGATTCTGATTCCGATTCCGATTCCGACTCCCTGAAAAACCGATTCCGATTCATGCAACCATGGTTCTTAGCAGTGTATCCTGGGTATCAACAGGTGTCTATCAACATGGACTCTCCATTCTTATGCCTTAAATAATAGTGATTAGTTTTATTTTCAGAAAGTTAAAATGACTCTTAGATTGAACAATAAAAAAAGGCATGTAGAATTTCAGATTTAATGTATGGTCTATGAAAAGTCGAAGTGAGATGAAAGAATTTCTAGTTTAAATTATGATGGTTGGAAATGTGGTGAAATAATTTAAGAGAGAGTAATAACTCTAAATTGGAATACAAAAGCCCAATGAAAAACTTGTATTTTGGGTTGGCTTCCAAGTGTGAATAATTACGTAGTTAATATTGGTTTAGTTGTTTCTAGTTTGATGAAATCTTGATTCGACTGATACTCAATGCAATGCAAGCTTGATTTAAATTTTGGTATGGTTCAAATAAAGTTTTTTAAAAAAACATTTGCTTGTGTCATTTCACTCAAAAATCAATATTTTTCCATTGAATTAAAATTTTGGCATTTACATTTGAGTTTTTTCAAAGAGTTCACGTACCAAACAAAAAAGGGCAAGCCACACACGTTCAAAATAAAAATAAAGAGCATTAAAATATTGACTATATTATTTCATATATATATATAGAGAGAGAGAGTGTGTGTGTGTGGTTTTTTGCCCCAATTGTAGAAATTTTTTCTTTATACTTTGTTCTGGGCCGTCCGATTATAATGACAACTCATATTTATTATTATTTTTAAAAAACTACACCCCATCAAGATGCTAGCGGACATCGAACGACTGTGTTGGCCACATCCGGCTGTGGTGTGGTTGTACATGGTTAGTTGTGCATCATTATGTGGCAGAGAACGGATACCCTTTTTTTGTTGCGCAATTGGATTTGGCCACGACCGGCCATGTTCGTTTGTAGTGGGTAGGACCTAGTCGGCGATGGCCATATCTGGCCTCCTTGCCACATAAGGCCGCGTGCCCACATTTGTGATTGCGCGGTCCGATCCGACCATGGCTGGAGTTGGTTGGTGGGCAATTAGAAAAGGGCGCCTGTGACCGGGTATGGGCGATACAACTACGCGACAACTGGTCGAGGGATAGCCAGGTCCTGCCACATAAGGCCACGCGGCCCCGATCTGACTGTGGGTGGCCATGTTTGGGGCACTGATAAGAGTGCCATAATCGGTGGTCTTAGAGGGGTGACGCTGTCCCATGCCCCACTCTTGGGCGGTGTCCTCTCAGGTGAAGACGACGAGGAAAGGGCCCAAGATGGGGATGGGGATGGGGAGTGGGTCGTCGTCACTTATGCCGGCGGTGGCGAGGGAGGGTGACTTGCGACTAGTATTAGGCGAAGGTGACCGAAGAGGTTGCCTAGCAAGGAAAGGAGTAGTAGCTGTAGTGTGGGAGGGTAGAAGGTAGTAGACATTTATTTTTTTATTTTTATTTTTAATAATAAAAATAAATCTAGGTAGTCTGGCACAAATTAAAGTTACGGACAAAAATGCCTTCTTATCTTTGGCTAAGAAATATTTTACTCATAAAATAATGGGATGGACTGATATATATCTCTTATAAGTGAAAATCTAACAGCAAATATAGTAAAAAGGAAGAATAGATGAATATAAAGTCAGAGTGGATTCAAGTTCGAGGGGGATGTAAATTTATTCCAATTTTAATAAATTTAATATTTAATAGGAAGATAAATATTTTTTTTATTCTAAGCAAAACTCGATTAATTAGCCTGACCAACCAAAAATAGATTTTTTGAAGCCCATGGGCTACACGTAGCCCTAGGGTTGGGCTACATCCAATTATTAGCAATCTACGACCACCAACGCTGTGGGACCCACCGATTTGTCGTCTCCATTAAGAAGGCGACCTTTTTACCCCTCCCCAAAACCCATATTCTTCCTTCCCGACTCCAGAGCTCGGCCAGCGCTCCACCCTCCCAAATCTTCTTCTTTTTTTTTCTTTTGTTTTATTCTTCCTTGATCAAATGATCGAGGTTTTTTTCTTCTTTATTTAGATTTCTTTTTTGGGTTTTTTTCTGTTTTTTTCCCCCGGTTCTGTCTTTGTTTGTTGGGAGGGGGAAAGATTGAATTTTGGGGAAGGAGAATGCAGCAGCAGAGGCTAAAGCAGCAAGCTTTGATGCAGCAGGCTCTCCTGCAGCAACAGCAGCAGCAGCAGCATTCCCTTTATCACCCCGGCTTGTTGGCAGCTCCTCCTCAGGTTTTTAATCTGTGTGATTAATTTGTTTTTTGAGCTGATTTTGTTTTTAATGATGTTAGTAGGACGTCTCGGAATAATGTTTGAGGAGTTTTTATTCGTGTTGTGCATATATGTGAATTTCGGTAGCTTAGCCGGTTATCCTAAAAGCTCAAGTTGTTTGGAGATGGAAGAAAATAGTAATTGCTTGAGAATTTAGGTGGGGGTGTTTTTTTAAAAAAAATTATAATTAGAAGACGCAATTTGGCTGCTTTTTTGTTTTTCCTTGTTGGGTTC
Organism: Piper betle; assembly: GCA_033002965.1. Classification (NCBI taxonomy): domain Eukaryota; kingdom Viridiplantae; phylum Streptophyta; class Magnoliopsida; order Piperales; family Piperaceae; genus Piper; species Piper betle. The sequence continues at coordinate 32,606 of JAURVB010002478.1, read as the reverse complement.
ATTTGCAAGCTTGAGCTAGGTTGTATGGGTTTTACTGTGCTATGTTTTACCCTTGTGCCTGTTGTTGTTATAGGCTTTTACATATGTTTAGTTTAACTCTTAGAAGAGAAAAGTGGAGGACGAGAGAGATGTGGAGATAAAATTGTTAAAAAAAGAGAAGTGAACTTGATTCTCTCTATTATAGTATTCTTCAATGCTCAATTCATAGTTGGATTAACTTCCAATCCATTGGCTTCTTTTAGTCTGCTGCCGTTAACCTGAATTGTACTTCTGGCCTAACTTCAGATAAAATATTGTAAATTACATAAGAAACGCTGATGGGCATGTGTTTAACTTGTTTCTTAATGTAAGCAAATGCTCTTTCTGTTGTTTGAGCAATTTTCATCTTGCATTTGAGAAACTTTTTCCAGGTTGTGGTTCCTGGGAATGTAGTTTCAGGTGCTGACTTAAATTTTTTCCTTTTCTGCTTGCATTTATAGGACAGTGTCGAAATTTGGAGAAGGGGGGGAATTTTAGTTGTCTAAATACCTTGTTTTTACGTTTGCTTCGGTAGGCTTTTCATATTCATTCGTATCATGTCTCTTCACAGTTGCATGATTAGATGCTTATGTTTTTCTAGTAGGCTGGCGTACAATTGGAAGATGTCTTTTCTTGTGGCGACTGAAAAAACTAGTTTCTTGTGCCACCTTTTTTTGTTTAGATTTTTATTTAGTACGATTGAGGTGTCTTTTTGAGTGTTATGATTGATCTTGTAGCGTGATAGTTTCCTTTTTATTTTTCTTTATTTTTCCTTTGCTTCATTTTTTTATTTTTTATTTGCAGCTGGAGCCCATTCCAAGTGGGAATCTTCCTCCTGGCTTTGATTCAAGTTCATGCCGCAGCGTGTGAGTGTCATGATGTCATTTGTTTTTTACTTCTTTAACCTTTTTATTTGTTTCATTTGTTGTTTCTTGTTGTTTAGCCTTTACTACCAGTGTTGCATTGAAGTTATCTTTGTTTCTTTGTAATCTTTATCTCATATTTTCCTAGTGTTCTATTTGTAGGTTTTGCTTATATTCCCCTCTTTCTTCTACTGTGGCTGTCTTTATTTTTAAAAATGTTTGTGTTTCAGTAGTTATTGGATGATTCTTATATTTTATTAGTCTTTCACTAGCATTTCTGTAAGTATTTACTTTGTTTTTTCCTGTTATTGTAGGTATGTCGGTAACATTCATTCTCAAGTTACTGATGCGCTTCTGCAGGAAGTTTTCAAAGCACTGGGCCACTTGAAGGATGCAAACTTATCCGAAAAGATAAGGTTAGTTATACTAAAGAATTTTGTTTATTTATCTGCGTTCAACCTTGTATCCATTAGCTGGTTGATTAGGAAACTGGGATGCCATGGGGCTTTTCACTTGCTCTATTATTTTTGTATGGCTTGCTCTATTAGTTTACATTTATAGGTTCTCAGTAATCTCCCTCATGAATATAACATGCTTAAGCTTGGTAAACAAATGCATTGCTCATCATTGTTAGGGTAAAAAATTTAATCAGTTAGTTAATTTAAACTATTTGTTCAATTAGTTTTCACTTTTTAGGTGTTTTTGCTGTTAACTTAGTGTTATTTTTTAGCATTCGAGTGTCTGATGCTTTTGGTTTCTGCAGTCATCGTATGGCTTTGTTGATTACTTTGATCGCAGATCAGCAGCCCTTGCAATTATGACCCTCAATGGAAGGCATCTGTATGTTTGTCCCTCTGATACTTGTTTTATCTTATAGCACTTCCAATACAACAATAAATCTTATGGTACATCGAATATCATCTTTCAGGTTTGGCCAGCCAATTAAAGTTAACTGGGCTTATGCCAGTGGCCAAAGGGAGGATACATCAGGTTTTCCTACTACTCTTGCACTGTTATTTTTTTCGTTATCTAGTCAATGAGTTGTTTCCTTATATGTGTACCTATGCAGGTCATTACAATATCTTTGTTGGTGATCTTAGCCCAGAGATTACTGATGCTTCCTTATTTGCATGCTTTTCTGGTTATCCTAGTTGCTCGTGAGTACGCACAATAATTGCATTGTTACCCCATTCTTATATATAAATTTGTAATCATCCTTTGAATATAGTGATAACAAGTTTCATTGGTTAAATATATGTTTAATGTGTTCTTGGATACATTATCATATGCTGAAAGATTCGCATTTGTTCTCAGAGATGCTAGAGTAATGTGGGATCAAAAAACTGGCCGCTCGAGAGGATTTGGGTTTGTGTCTTTTAGGAATCAACAGGTAAAATTGTTCGTTCATGTGATGATTCATTATCATCTTAATTTAAATCAGATGAGCATCCCTTTTTGTTTACTTGTTTTTTATTTTATTTTATTTTTTGTCAGGATGCACAAAGTGCTATAAATGATCTTACTGGTAAGTAAAATCGTCAAAGTGGGTAATCCTAATATTGCAATTGATACGAGATTTCTATTCCTTCAAGAAACGGTTTTGATAATTATCGTGTTTCTTTACACCATACGCTTTGTTTTGAGAGAAAGTAGGAATCAATTTGATAGGATTGTGGGTTATAAATTGTGTATGTAGGAAAATGGTTAGGGAGTCGCCAAATTCGTTGCAACTGGGCTACGAAAGGTGCTGGTTCAAGTGAGGAGAAACAAACCTCTGATGGGAAAAGTGTTGTGGAGCTTACAACTGGATCATCCGGTAAGTCCTGTGTATTGTAATTGTTAATGTGATCTTTAGGATATTGATATAGATGTTTTGCATGTTGGTTTTGCCAAATCTTAATGTTGTTTGTTTCTACAGAAAATGGTCAGGAAGCCAGCAATGAAGATTCACCAGAGAACAATCCTCAATATACTACTGTATACGTAGGAAACCTTGCTCCTGAGGTCAGGCTCGTCTCCTTTTTATTCTTTTTATTCATTTTTAATTTTATTTCCTGGCCTGCAAAGTAGATGCTTATCGCATCATCCTTTCGTATGTGAAGCCATTTTTTCCCCTGAACTATCTATCTATACTGGTTGTAGTTTTTAGATAGAGTTTGACTATGTCCTGGGTTATTTGATGGTCAAGTCTGCTAAAGTGTTTTAGCAGGGATATTCTTTTGTCAGTACAGAGGTAAAAATCTGAGAAGTTTGATATGATGTGAAAATGTTTAATCCCACGTCCAAGCTTGGCTCACCTCTTTGTTGTCTTGATGGTATTGTGTTGTTACCTTTGTTGCTGGTGGTACCGTCATTGTAGCTTGTGTCGTTTTTGGGGTGGTTTGCAGCTAGGGAACAGCAACTTATACATTGGCTATATCTCGTTACCAATGGTTATACATTATCTAATGGTTTGTGGTTTATGTCCTTCAGGTCTCTCAGCTTGAGCTCCACAGGCACTTCCATTCACTTGGTGCAGGAACAGTAGAGGATGTTCGTATCCAGCGTGACAAAGGTTTTGGTTTTGTAAGATATAGCACACATGGTGAGGCAGCTCTAGCTATCCAGATGGGCAATGGAAGATACCTGTACGGGAAGCCCATAAAGGTAGAATAGGATTTGATTTGCTTAATGAAACATGTATATCAATATGTGCTTAGGTTTCGATGTTGACAAAAGCTTTTATGTTTTTTTTGTCTTTTTTCTCTGGAAATGCTATTAACCTGTAGTACTAATTTTATGAAATTTATTGTGTTATTTTCGCAGTGTTCATGGGGCAGCAAGCCGACACCCCTAGGGACAACATCGACTCCTTTACCTCCACCAACTGCTGCTCCTTTCCCTGGTCTTTCGGCTGCAGATCTCCTTGCATATGAGCGTCAGTTAGCCTTGAGCAAAATGGGTGCAAACCCGGCAGCGGCCCTTATGCATGCCCAAAGACAGCATGCTCTGAAGCAAGCTGCTGCCATGGGAATGGGAGCAGCAGGAGGCAGTCAGGCCATATATGACGGCGGATTCCAGAATGTTGCAGCAGCTCAGCAGCTCATGTACTACCAGTAATAGGGGTAATTATACTTTTATGGTATATGGTGGATAACGTTTGACAGTTATCATTATTAAAAATGAGATGTGCGTGAACTTTTTTCTTCGTGCTGTATTGCTGGCTTAAAGTAACTGGATTGAAATCTGTATAAACATGCTTGAACTTGGATGGTGTTGTTCTGTAGCAGTGAAATCACAATGCTTGGCTACTTGCAAATGGTATTTCTAGTTTTGCAGAGCTGGTGTATAAATTGTTCTGATGATGGCATTTGCCATATGCATTACATCTGATAGTTTCCGAGTTGTGAAGTTTGATCGTATTTCAGTTTGGTGGAGAGTGCCTCTGGAGCGATGATTCTCGGCAAGGCTTTGATTTGGGGTATTTGAGTGCTTGTTATTATGCACTGCAATCCTTTCACAGATTGACCATATCAATATGAGCAAAAATTTGTATATTAATTTGGGTTTAATCCAGATTTATATTCATCACATATGTACCCGAATTGTACACCGGAAACTTTGAATTCAACTTAAATTTTAAACTCTAAATTTTACAATATTCTGATCATTAAATTTTGACATAGAGTTCGACCGTTGATTTTTATCATTGTAGTTTTTTCATTATTCAAGGTACAAATTTTCAATGAGAAGTGAATTTTCATCTAAAACAGCATTGAAGTTCAGTGTTGAACTCAGTTTTTGTTTGTTTAATTTACAAAATTGTGTAAAATTTGATACTTATGTTTGATGTCAAGCTTAATTTGTCTCAAACAGGTTCTTGTCAGATATATTAGCATTAACTCACCTTCAAATGAATCTAACCATCTATTTAAATCTCGTCATAAGGACGACACAATCATAAGTGAGCAACCATTTATTTAAAAGTGATGCTACTAATTGTTTTTACAACGAACTGCACACGAAATCACCTTCACATTCCAACTGCAAGAAATAATGTTGCACGGAACCTTCTTTAACCTTGTCAATATTGATATTTAGATGATCCAAAAAGTTTAGCTTTGATTCTTTGAACCTGCTGGGATGGGGGAAAATTAAAAGAAGAATGTTTTTGTATGAATTTTTGCTCCTACAGAGGGATTTGGTAGCTCTGATGAACAAACACTTGACAACCCATGATCCATGATTATCCATTCATAAGTTGTGTCAAGCTGTTGTAATAATTGAACAAAAACCCAGAAAAGTTCAATTCTTCATTCTTCTTTTTAATTCTAAATCTCTCATCTTCTGCCAATTTGAATCTTTCCATGTCCTTCAAAAAAAAAGAAGTTTCTAAGACTTTGCATTGACCTGTTAGAAATGAAGCATTTGCTTCATTATTTCCCCACAACTCCACTCAAAAACGAAAAAGTTCTACTTACACAATTACACCGCAAAATTTCGTTCCCAATCAATCAACTCTTCTCTATATCACCTCTTTAATTTAATAATTATGTATACATATGTAGCAAGTTGCCGCCGGCCGGCCAGCCTCCTCTCCTCGCCGGCAAGAGCATTTTCCGGCGACCATCTACGCCGCGGCAATCCCAGGGAGGAAGAACTGGTCATGGGCCATGGCCGAAACTGTGACATCGGAAGCTTTGGTGACCTCGGAGCCGCATGTTTCCATGTACTCGTCGCTCACTATCTGCTGGTACCGGCAGTCCACACTACAGAACGCCTTCTCCCCTCTGCAACCAATCCACACACAGAAAGTGAGAAAGATCGAACCTTTTTTTGAAGCTTTTCAACCATTAATGGCGTCGGTAGTAGCTTGGTAGCTCGGTGCAGAGGTGGTGACGGTGGCGGTGGCGAAGTTTACCTGTACATGAATATGTCTTTGCCGTGGAGCTTTTTGTGGCAGAGGTAGCAGTAGCTGAGGAAGTCCGACGGTAAAAATCCAATCTTTTCGCCGCCGGAACTCGGAGGCGACGCCATGAACGCAGCGAACGCGCCCCTGTTTCTGGGCTCGTCCTTCGCAGCTCCGGGGAGGCCGACCTCGGCGCCTTCGTAGTAGTACACCGTCGTCACCGGCGGCTGCGCGGGGGAGCTGCGGCAGGTCACGCAGGTGTAGCTCTCGGAGTCGGCCCAGTCCGCCGTCGGCACCGCCCGAGCAGCGGCTGCGGAGATCGGCCGGGGACTGGAGACAACTGCGGGCTTGTGGCCGTGGCCGGGCTTGTCGAGCGCGGCCACGATCCCGAGGCCGACGCCGTCGGAGTCGTAGCTCCACCGGTTGGCGCTCCTCGGGCTGGTGGCCGGAGAAGGTGACCGGCGGCGGTCGCCGGTGAGGATCGGCACCGGCGATCGCTTGGGGAGCATGGGTGTAGGCGGGGAGTAGTGGCGTTGGGAAACGGTTGGACTTGGGCGTGTATAAATAGAAACGGCGGGCCTCTAACCAAAAAAGCCAAGAAATTATATTTTTTTTATAGTTTAAAAAGATGGGTTTTTTTTAAAAAAATTGTGAACTGTAATAGAAAATGGAGTAAAAAAATAAGAAATTTAATTAATTCAATTTAATTATTAACAAATAAATTAGTAGGTGGGAGTAGAATTCACAATTTCTTTTAATTAAAATTAAGAATATTTATAATTTAGTGTGGGATATTTACCTATAAGCTCAATAAAATTATACCATCAGTTAATATTATTTAACTAATTATCATTTAATTGTCTTCACTATAATTTAACAGCCGGTAGTTAACTTGAAATGACATAAAACTATACATATTAGCTTATATTAACTTCTTTTCTAAATTACATAATATAATGAGGATAATTATGCCTTACCGTTATTTTTATTTATAACTAAGTATGTATATAGATATGCAGGCGTATACTAATCATGTGTAAGCACACATACTCATATAATTAATGGTACTAATAATTATTTTTAGAACTTAAGTTTTCGATATAAATTTTTAATTTTTTGATTTTTTTGTTTAAGTAGTAGATAGGAGACAATTGAAAAAAAGAGATGTAATTTTAAAAGACTAATTAAAAAGTTTCACACAATAAATAATAACATAAATATTTTGCATATAAAAATAATAAAATTTTATTTTTAAATCGTACATGCAATTAGTAATATATTTATAATAAAGTACAAACTTGCTTTGTTTGTGTTGTATATATAATATAATAATGATTAATATGACAATTAAGAATGGAATTATTGCATGGTGGGCCCATCCATCTTTTTCTGAAGAATATGAGTACGTGTCACGTAAGAACGGGACTCGTGCGAAAGCGACCCTTTTTTAATGTAATAAAAATAAATAGAAGGGCCTTTATGTTATTTCTCAGAAAAGCAGGACTTGCTGATTAGTAAATGCTTTTTATTTTATTATCTTTTTTACAATTTTATCGTTAACGTTGGATCATTAGTCGTTAACTTTTGTAACGACCGTTAAACATGCTTGCGTGGCCGGTCATGCTCTCGTCGGATATTAACTTGGTAGCTAAAATGTGTTAATTAGAGGATAAATACGTTTCCATTACAAAAAATGATACCATCAGATATAAAATTTAGCTCTAAAATATGATTAAGGTACCCAATCATTTATAAATATGATGGCATGTAAAAATTATAAGATAGAAATTTTAAAATCTTGAAATTTTTGAATATTATTGTCTGACATATCCAATGAATTTTTAAATCAAATAACATATGAACAACAAAAAATAAAAATTTTATATTTTTTATAGAACAAAATGAACGCTTGTGTGTTTAATTATACTAATATATTAAAGATTAAGGTTACAAATGCTATTCCTTTTAGTTTTTTGACCTTTGTGGAACTTAATTCTTCTTTTATTATTCATATTAATAGCCTTAACTAGCCATGATTGTAAAACCTTATAACTAAAAAAAGGAATTTAAGAGGTGGTGCAATTTATACATGCTGCAAATTTCTTACTTCAATGTTCCGTGATCATACAAAGATGATGGAGCAACACCTTTTTGTTTGCATTGATTGTTTATTCTTCTTCTACAAATTTTTTTTATAAATATTATGTAGTTTCTTAGAGTTTAATATTATGGTTAATAATAGGGGTATAAACGATGCAGCTACAATGCTATCAAATATAATTATCATTATTATTTATCAATTTTTCAACAAATAACCATTATTGCACAATTTACTATTTTTTGATTATCCAACATTGTTGAATTTTGACCGCTTTGATCTTCGGTAAGCAGTTAACCATTAGTAGTTTTTAATTTAAATTATAAAATTTTTTATAATACAAATTTTTTATAATTTTATGTCATTTAGATAATATATTTATATTAAATAATTTTTTAAATAATATCATAATATAACTTTTAATTAAATATATTAATCATACTTTTTTTATTCTTATTAATCAATATAATTATATATTTTTAAAAAATAAGTGAAACAATAAATTGGTAAAATGGTAGTGATAAAGATGATAAAAAAATGGTGTAAAGGAAGGTAAAATGGTGTAGTTAAATTTATCATTTTTAAAATAGTAAAAAAAATATTTTATTATTTTATTTAAATTTAAATCAAAACGTCAATAAAATGGTAAACCAGTTGACCACTTGCAGCCTGTCTAACAACCTTATAGTTAATAGGATCTATGAGCCAACTAACTTGGTTAATTTAATAGATTGTCTATTTGTTTAATACTTTCCTTTTATTTTGAAAAAAAGTTTCATAAAAGATAACATGACTTCTTTTTTTAAGAACACTAACGCCGTTAATATGTAACTATTGCGCTGGACGGGGAGGGTAATTTTGGTAAGATGAAAAGAGTTGTTAGTCAACAGAGACTTGACGCCTCCATTTTCTATATCTTTCAATTCTCTGTCCCGCGGGCCCACCCAACTCTGCTCTGTTTCTTACGTGGAAAGCTTCCATTGGTCCGTGAGTCCTGCACTGGGCTCCACTAGCGCACGCCTCTAGTGCAACCTTTGTTTTTTTTAAAAAATCCTATAATTTAAAAGTGTTTTATCAATTTTATATATCTTCGGAAATTATTTTTTAAAGTAATATTTTCAATACTTTACATGAGAAATTCTCATTTGATTCAGAGATAAAGAAAAGAAAAGTTCTGATTTTTATATTAAAAATAGAATGTTCAAGTATAAATTCATTCGGACTTTGGGATAAATTTTCATACAAATATGTTTTTCTTCTGTTTTTATCTCAATTATTTAAAATAATTAACGAACTTTTTACTATGCACACTAAAATTAGTTTTTTAACCTTTATAATATAAACTCATTTAATAAAATTAATTTGATGAAGACATTATTGGGATTGTCCCAAAACTTAATCAACTAGAGAATTTTTTTACAAAAAAACTTTACCCACTTTGTATTTCATATTTAACTAATATAAATAAATAAATATATGATTGTCAACTTTTTTTTTTGCTTTGAAGAAAAGTAGGTCATCTTCTATTTCTTTATAACTAAAAAATAGATAGGTGTTATAATATAATTAATATATATTATTCACAAATTCCACCAAGCATATTTTTAATCAAAAGAGTGTTAAAGCGACGACGTGTACCGGGGCCCACGGCATTATTCTTTGCTCCTCCGGTTTAATCATTTTGTCCGCATCCAGGCCCGCTAAGCTCCAAAGTGGGCCCGAGTCTCTGCATCTAGACGGCCCAGTGGGCCTTCATAATTTCATCGGGCCCGCTCGATAGGAACCGCAGTTTTGTCTCTTAGTAGGGTTCATTTTGTCAATTCAATTTATAAAAGCATATTTGTATAAATTTTCTCAATGTTATAATTATTCCAATTATTCTAAAGAGGGCAACATATTATTATCTGTTCATTTTACTATATTTTAAAAAAATTTCCAAGAAGAGTTTAATTATGTTATTGTTTTTGATGTATGCATGATTCTATTTTTTTCAACTGTCAGAGTTGTTTAACAGTGATATAATATTAGTGTTTTGATGATAGTTTATTTGATAATGTATATATATATATATATATTCAATTTTATTATATAATTTTAGGATTATGGTAATTGGTGAGAAAACAGATCAAGCATTTCTATCAGCCAGAATGATGCAAACCAGGGTCCGGGCTCATGGTATTGTGTTTTGTTTTATGTTCAAATCAGTTGGCTTTGATTTGCTTTTATCTTTTTAATAAAAAAATTGTGTCAGAATTTTTTAATAGTGATATTATATTAGTGTTTTGATGATAGTTTATTTGATAATGTATATATTTTATTTTTCAATTTTATTATATAATTTTAGGATTATGGTACTTTGGCAAGAAAACAGATCAAGCATTTCTATCAGCCAGAATGATGCAAACCAGGGTCTGGGCTCATGGTATTGTGTTTTGTTTTATGTTCAAATCAGTTGGCTTTGATTTGCTTTTATCTTTTAAAAAAACAATTGTTGGTCTTCTTATTTATTCAATATAAGTACTGTCTTGTCTTGTTCTTAGATATTACCTTGTTGAAATCACAGAGTAGAAAATACCAACTTCATTAGTAAAATCAGGAACTCATTGTCTTTAGTCTCATTAGGAACAGCTCATATCTTTATGTTGGGAAATTATGATATACATAAAGTATCAAATAATAAAGTCAATAAAGTCATACTTTTAAAAGAGGCATTGTAATATTCACGATGACTTTTAACAAAGTATTGAGATCATGATCGACACCTAAAAACTATATCTGTCCACGAAGGTCTCGAAGTGGCTTCTCTCGAAAATAAGGTCATTATCCAATATAAGTATGAGGTTGTAAAACATATAAAGATCGGACTATTTATTTCTAATTTATTATGATATGTCAAATTAGAAATAAGAAAAAATGTACAGTCATATTCATGTACAACAAAAAATTTATACAAGTCACCAGAAATTTGTAAATGGGTCATGATCATTAAATTGGACGTATAATTTTCTTTTGTACATCTCATCATCAGTGAAGAATAAATTGATCATAACAATTTGAAAAATTCGGATCTAAAAGACTCAAGTAACTAATTTTTATCTATGGATTTAAGTACCCTTTCGTATTTATTTATATCTTGATGATTTGATATGATATTGATCCTGGGATTTATAACAATATGACGTAGAACTCACCCAAATACCCATATGCAATCACCGTCTTTCTCTGCTATTAAAAAAAAGATTCATAACTAATTATTTCCTCATAGAAATAAATTAAAAAATCCTAATTCTTGAATTTACAAACAATAATGTTGGGCATAAAAGATGGCTAACATAATAGATAAAGCTATGAGCCAATTCTTTTTTCTTTGTTTTTAAATGATGGACCAGGTAAAGGTCCATCTTAATTATTTGGCCACATAGCTGTTCCTTCAACAATACCATATGGTCATCTTCAATAATTTCAACAGATATCGACGTACACCTACAACCATTATTGTCATCTATATATATTCATGTCCAGCAGGTAGACCCCCCATTCCCGTTCTTCATAATCATTCATTTTTTGTCAAGTTGGACTAAAACGCTCCATAGCAAGAAGACATACATTGCCACTTATATATTGCTTTCCCTCTGAACCATCCACAGCTGTTGCATTGTTTAATCAGATTATGAGTCATTGACAAGACATTTGGATAATAGCAAACTTGTTCTGACCATGCAAAGATATTAATTGATCTACTGTTTGTAGTTGTTTACTGATCTACTGTTTTGTAGTTGTTTGCTGTGAACTTCCATGAGATAAACTAGAAGAAAAGGTGATGCAATTCCTCACTTTCTAAACTAAGCCTCTGTAAATTATTATCATGCTTTGGTTTTTGTTATGATTTGGAATCAGAATAGTTTTTTTAAAGGATAAGGGGATATTGATGTGCATTAGAGGATCAGTGACTGATGTGGAAATCTCATTATATAATGTTTTGCGTGTTTGCACAACCAACAGGATTGGCATTGTAATGGTTTTTAGCTTCCATGGCAAATTTTGGTGTGCTCCAAATGACACTCTCTGTGTAGTTTAATATAACAATAATGCTAAATCCGAAAATTTTTTGCCACGGGGAGGTAATCTCTTTACTCGGTCATGGACAAGTGGACGTGGTTAAGAATTTTCTCGTATCAATTTCTTCTTCTTCATTGTCACCCACCTACTTCCAAAGTACTAATTCCTAAAAACTCTAAAGACCTACAATCACTCGAAAATACGTCATTTTGAATAATCCATCATGTCAATGCGTGTTTCACATTAACATCATAACTAGCCATAACCAACTACTACAAGGTGCGACAAATGCAATGCCGATAAAATCTTCGAAGAACTTCAAGAACAAAAAAATGAAGATGTGTAATTCTTATGATTTATGAACATGACAGCATCCAGTAATCTGACCTGTTAATCCAGAGCTCCTGAATCAACACAATACAATGGGAAGTTTGGTCAAATAGCCAGTGATGAACCCCTTGAATACGTTACCTTGAAAGATTGGTCAAACAATCAATGAAACAAATGATGATTATTTTGCAAAAACTCAAAAGCATAAGAAAAGGATAAGGCACGTAATTGAAAACCTTGTCACTTGGGTCCCCTTCTCATGTCTTGATCACCTACCTTGTCTTTGTAACTCTCATTCTGCTGGCCACCAAAAACCAGTGGTCCATTCTAGTAGCATTCTTCCAAGCTATATCATCAATGGCTCCCTGGATGGTCTATTCCATCTTTTGGACCTGTTTAACAAGAAAAGCAGATAACAACAAATAGATTCTATGTGTCACTTAACCTCATCCTGTTTTCTACCAGGAGTGGGAGAAAAACAAAATTACAGACCATTTAGATTTTTGGGTTCTATAGAAACAACACATTGCTCATTTCATGGCATTCAAACCTTTACAAGATATTCCCGGTGAAATTGATGGTCATAAATTCTAACGGAGACAAAATGGGTGGTGAAAAGAGTACATATGCAATCACTACACAAACTAAGGCTAGAGTTAGTCAGTTTCTAGCCTGGAAATGTATATATCTCCCAGATTGTTCAAAATCTCCAAGCCCGGTGTAATAGTCGAATATGGCTCCATAAGCTCCGAGTTGGTCATTCAGGTGTTTCAACTCTCTTTTTCTCTGTCCGGCAAGCAAATCTGTAATGTTCAAGACATTATTTTGCCTACCAATCATACAGTTGATGAGATCAGAGTATAAAAAGGTTCCAACATATGCTTGTCTAGTTCATTTTCCGGCTACTTTCTTGGGCAGCATGTACATTTTGTTACATCATCAAAAATTGAAAACAACATTACAGGTTTACTTGGTGAACATACAAAAATACAGTTACAGGTGGAAAAACTACGACCATCATTGATCAACATAGTATAAAACAGAAATTAATTTCTTCAGATGGTAACACAACTCACATTTTGCATAAGTTTCCTCCTACGATAAGATTTAGCTAAGCATGGTATTTGCATCAAAGCAGTAAACTTAACAGTTTGAATATTTTGAGATCATAAGTCTGCGGAAGCACCAAGTGACAGAAAGATTTCATCAAAGTTCTCATCTGTAAAATCCTGGAAAATTTTAAGGCCATAACGCATCCTTCTCCCGGAAATGGATGATAAAAATGCTTTCAGAGATGTGTCTTACATTCATCAATTTCCACAGCGCAACTTTTAATTATCAAAGTAACAACAGCAACATAAGAAGCCAAAGGAAGTTGACAGAAACGTTAACGAAAGATCAACATGACAGGTAAATCCGTGCCCATTCTCACTTTTCTATTCATTAAATCAACGTACTTCACTATAAATCCCGATGTTATCAGTCTTACAAGATTGTTCCCGAACAGATCAATGTAAATGCTATTGATGTGCTCTCTTAAGGCAGGTCATATCAATATTAGTGGTCGGCGTCCTCTGCTTTTACTCCATCCAACACCAGCCAACCAAGTTTCTATTAACATCTCCGCCAAAGAGGACTAAATCCTAATTCAATATCTAAGAAACAGACTAGAGACATTAGAATCCTATTTACAAGCAGAACAAAATCACATTCCCAGTAACAATGCACACAATATCAAAAATTCTAATTCAATATCTAAGACTGGCCTCTGATGAAATCCTTTCAAAAATTAATTACCAAACCAGTTCTGCTGAGTTCTGACTTCTGACCAAAAAAAAAAAATCAATGCTACCAACAACACAGAACCATCTTCTCTAAGCTGCTCAGAAAATGATCTGTCATTACAATCTAGTCTCTGAACTAAATTACATATCATAGCACTTGCACACAAACACAACAAATCAAATTTAAGCATTATGATTTGCTTTCTTCTCCCACAAGATCACAAGAATTTCATTTCACAGAAAAATCACCCACACCATTTTTCTCAATAAAAAACATGACCAAATCAAAGAACCGGTACGGAGCAGCTGATTAGTTGACAATTCAACGATTCTAACACAAAGGACATATTGAAGAAGAAGAAGAAAGCGCCAACCTGTATGCGCATGGAGCTTCACCGGCCGAGAAGTATTTCGCCGGAGTCGGGGACGGAAGAAGAGCGGCTCATCTCGCCGGAAAACTGGCCGGAGACACGACGACCGGGAATGAATCCGCTATCTAGAAAATATTCCGAAAAGGCCCCTCGATTATGAGAAAATTACTTTCCTGGGTCCAATCTAGCTTCAAATGGGCCTAGCTCAAAGACAATAATTGGGCCTTTGGAGACATGACCGTAGGCCCATTATGTTCATGATTATAAAACCCGATTTTCCTAACATGATATTACTATGTAGCTAACTCGCTAATCAGTTCATCTTATAGCTAATCACAATGTTAATCTCGTTGTCTTTTCATTCCCAACAAATTAAACCTTCCAATGTAGACAAACACCATTTTTCGATCATTTTGATTAGCCAAAGCCATTATATAACAGTGATCCACAATGAATCATTCAAAAAAATAAACCAATAATCAAATGTTTGTACTGAAAATTTTTGAAATTTACTACAAGCTTACAAACAAAATTAAATGTTAATTATGGTAATTACCCAAGTTCATATTTCTGCATCTCTGCCTTATCTTTCACTAATCACAGTACTATATATGTTCCTTGAAGGATAAAAGATTTAGTTACTAAAAAAATAAATCCAAAAAACAGTGATTTAATTTTTTATTTTACGTGGTTTTCTTAATGTATAATATCTATACATATGCCTGTGTATATACATACTCCTTTGACCATTAAGGAGATGTGATAGAGAATGTGGTAAATTTGGGTCTGGTCAGACAATTATACTTCTTGTTGGGTTTATCCCACATTGGTCATAGAAGTTATTGGTGATTTATATATAAGCTAATGGGAAAGCCTTATTCCTTAAATTAATTTTTGGATTAAGAGAAGCCCGTGACACTTATTGTGAGTTTCCTTCGGTTGTTTAAAGTCCCTTCTAGAGGCTCGAAGGGTCCAACAATAGTTTCGAAGCTTAAGTTAAGCCTAGGTTAGGCCGAGACAAGTTTGAGCTGGGTTTGCATACACTGATTGTTGATGATTTGAAGGTTAAGTTTGAGCCGGGGTTTGCATACACTGATTGTTGATGATTTGAAGGTTAAGTTTGAGCCGGGTTTGCCTATACCGATTGTTGTTGTTTCCTGATGAGGAATGGTTAAGTTTGAGTCGGGTTTGCCTTGAGCCGGGTTTGCTACGCTGATTATTGTTGTTTCCTGATGAGGAATTTGTCAGGTTAGTTTCGGGTGAAGGAGAGTTGTTGGGTTTATCCCACATCTGTTGTTGGTGACTTGTATATAAGCTAATGGGAAAACTTTATTTTTTAAGTTAATTTTTCGATTAAGAGAGGTCCGTGATACCTATTGCGAGTTTAAAGTCCATTTTAGGGGCCCAAAGGGTCCAACAGTGATTCTGAAGTTTGGGTGGAGGCCCAAAGGGCCTAACAAGTGGTCTCAGAACTTAGGTGAGGGCCCAAAGGGCCCAACACTCTCTCTTGCTGTTCTTCGCTTCTTGTTCTTGGGTATGCATACTGATGTATGGCCAGCGGCGAATTCTTATTTCTGGTTCCATTCGCAAAGACGTGACGTTTATACTTTTCTATTCGATATAGCCAGTTTTCCGAAAAGCCCGAGTTCATGTGAAAAATCTGGCTACTTTCTGAGTTTATTGGAGTTTATTTGTTGTATGTGCATATTGCAGGTATGACATGCCCCGGTCCTACCTCCGACTACTAACAACACCTTGGTGTTGTTTGAGGAGGTGGGTGGTAGCCCTCTGAACATCACCTTCCAGAAAGTCTCAGTCGGGCCGCTATGTGCGGCTGCGCTGGAAGAAAACAAGGTGGAGCTGGCTTGCCAGGTCGGTCATACCATTTTGGATGTGCAATTTGCTAGCTATGGTGATGCTCTAAGCAGCTGCAGTTCATTCCGAAAGGCCACAGGAGTCTGCAAGGCCAACAGGGCGGTGGCCGCAGAGCAGAAGGCCTTTGCCCACCTGCATAGTGGAGGCCGACGGTGATGCCATGCTCGGAGATACCACCTGCGACGCAGGAGTTGGCAAGAAGTTGGTCGTGCAGGCTACAAGTTGAACATCGCCGATACTTTATATATATCCATGCACGTCTTCCCAATACACATTTTAGCAAACATAATAATTCTTTTACCCAGACACTGTAAATGTTGTTATCACCTTTTAGTATTATAGGTGTTATATGAAATGTATTTAAACATTATAAAACAGTATTATACATCAACCTGTTAATGTCATGACTGAAAAGAATCAATCAACTTGTTGAACAACAATAACACAGAAAAAGAAAAAATTCAGATCAATCATACACGTAAAACTCAAAGCGAAGCCAGACTAACCTGATAATTTCATCCACAACCTCAACGATGCAACACAACATATACAAACTTGACCAAAGAAAAAATTCAGCATTAACTACTATTGGCCTTTAAGAAGTGCTCAACATTATGTAGGGATTCATCAGCAAATTGCTGGAAGCGATTGAGTTCTCGTATTGTAACGGGTTTTGAGCCTTCCTATTGGAAAGATGTAAAACTACAGCAATAACGGATAAAAGTTGTTTGTCTGGCAAAGTATAAAGTGGCAAGAGGCACTCTCTACAAAATGTTTTGAGCCTTTTTGTTGGAAAAATATAAAATTATAACGAGTTCTAAGCCTTTATATAAAAAAAATGTAAAATTACAACAATAATAGATAAAAGAGTGTTTAGTTAAATATTGGCAAAATATAAAGTGGCAAAGGCCCTTTTCACGAAATGTTTGCAAAATATTAGAAAGCAGTGGTAAACTCGATTTTTGTTTAGTGATTAGAGGTATGTGTTCAGTGTGCTTTCCCTTTGGGGAAGTTCCATGGAGTGTTCTCCTTTAGAGGAGATTTGAGGGATTATAGATCTAGACATGGAGGTTACTATTGGTAGTGCATGTGGGAGAAGAAAGTGAAATTGTTTGTTGTCAGGTGAAGATATGACTTTGAGTTCTTCGACAAGATCAATAGTGGTTAATTTCTTTTCTTGCTCTACCTTTGTCTGTGGATTGTAATTGGGAGCAGTGTTACTTTTTTGGGTGGAGTTTTCTATATTTGGGTAGAGTTTCTACTTTTATTGGGGTGAAGATTTTCACACTTTGGTAGAATTTTCTACATGTATTGGGTGGAGTTTTTCTACATATAATGGGGAGTGATTTCACTCACAAAGGAGAGTTTGAAGAAGTTTTTCATCATCTCAAGTTGAAGTGGGGTCCTAATCCAAGGTGTGAGATTGATCTATTTTTCATTTTAGGTGTATGTTAGTTTTCTCAATTTCTCAAGAATTGTATCTTTCAGATTTTTTATTGATCTGATTTAGGTTAGGAGAGTTTTCTCAAATTTTATTTCGATACTTGATTGTAAGAGATTTCTTAATCAAAGTTGATCGAGTAGGTTGGTTTTCTTTTCTCTAAGTTGGGAGGAAATTTTCCATCCATTTTTATCTTAGGTGTCTCCTATTCATTTCATCGAGTAGGGGAAATATTTTCTGGCTTGTTTTCGCTGGAGTGTATATTTCCCAACAGTACCATGATGAAATTGGAAAGAATAATAATGCAAAAAGGATACACCTCGCTCCTGGATCAAATTACCATGAATTGTATGGAAATGAATTCACCAGAAGTTTTGACTCCAGGAGATCTGGAGAAGCAATCTGGTCTGGTTCATCTGTGTCGAGCTCAAGTGACTACATGAGAAACTATTGTTTACAAAAATTTGGTCGTGGAAATTGGTCAAATTCATCTGGTTCCAGTTCTTATGAAAGATATAGATCTCTGCATTCACCGGTATCCCAGGAGGCTGATGGTTCTGGCTGGTCTTCAAATTCTATGGTAAAGTCAGACTATATCCATTTTAATTTGCAGTTTGGCTATTTTTTTTCAAATATCATACTAACTTAACTCAATGAACAGTGATCTGGTTGGTTATGTTAGTACAGGCCTAATGGTTTACAGTCATGTTGTTTTCTGATCAATACCTGAGCATTGATGTTATTAGCGCCCGGTGATCTGCATGCATGCCTTATTTGATGTATGGGTTCCGGTCTTTCAATGTCTTTGTAAAAAGTTGGCAATGTTCTGTCACATGGGATTAGTGATACCTACGTTTTACTCAACTAGTTTTTGGTAGGCATAAATGAATGGTTGCATCTGGTAGCGACCAATGACTGCATTTCATTTTTTCCACTTTAGCAGCCTAGCTGATTATTTCCTCACCTAAGAAGTGACCATGCTTGCGTTACAAGTGCCTTATTATCATTTCATCCATCCTTAGCTAAAGTTAATCTAGCTACTTCTTTCATGTTAATAAGTGCAATGGGCTGCTGGAGGAGTTAGGGACTGATATGGGACAGTTAAGACTTGAAATGAAGCAGACAGGGGACTTTTACAATAACTATCACCTCAAAGACAGAAGCTTTGTTCAAGAGGTGCTTATCGTTTTTTTGCGCTGTCTTTCTTAATGACAAGTATGAGCTCCAAAGACATGTTACGTAGTAGTTAGTAGTTAGTACTAAACATTATATGTTAAATATTATATGAGTATCATGATAAGGTGCACTTCCTTCTAATTTGTCTTGTCTTATATGTTTGGTATGCATGGCACTTGGAAAAACTACATTATCTGATACTAGCTTTTTCCCTTGCAGGGGAATGATAAAAACGCTCCATTGGTCAAGCAAAGGCATGAAGAGCTAGGAGCGAACCACATTTTGAGATGTCTAGAAAATACGAAAACTACTGGTTCACCTAAGATTTTGTCTGCGAAGAATCAGAAATTTACAGATTGTCTCCCTGCCGATGTCAAATATAAACGATTCACTCTTGAAGAAATCGAGAAAGCTACAGATAACTTTTCAGATGCTCTTAAGATTGGGGAAGGTGGATATGGTCCCGTTTATAAATGTAGTCTAGATGATACTCTGGTAGCAATCAAAATTTTACGTTCTGATGTAACTCAAGGAATAAAGCAGTTCATCCAGGAGGTAACCTTTTTTTATGAGGTTTTATATAAAGCAATGATTTTTTTTCTTTTAACTTTATTTTGTTTCATTTATTTATTTTTTGGGTGAGGAAGGGGTAGAGATTGTTAATGCTTCCTTTTGTTTGGAACAAGTTGACGGCCATTTGTTCACTTAGTTGCCATTTTTCTCAGGTTGAAGTTCTAAGTTCCATTCGCCACTCCAACTTGGTTATTCTCCTTGGTGCATGCCCGGAATATGGTTGCTTAGTATATGAGTACATGTCCGAGGGAAGCCTTGAACATCATCTCTTTAGCCGAAATAATGGAACTCCTTTACCTTGGCAACTTCGATTTAAGATAGCAGCCGAGATAGCTACTGGTCTCCACTTCCTCCACCTGAATAAGCCCGAGCCAGTTGTTCATCGTGATCTCAAGCCCGGCAATATTCTCCTTGACCACAGCTTTGTGAGCAAAATTTCAGACGTCGGCCTTTCTCGTCTCATCCCACTGTCTTCTGTTGATGCCATTAGTCAGTACAGAATGACTGCAGCTGCTGGGACATTTTGCTACATTGATCCCGAGTACCAGAAAAGTGGGTTGCTTGGAGTCAAGTCTGATATTTATGCGTTTGGTATTATTCTTATGCAACTTCTTACTGCCAAGCCACCCATGGGTCTGAATTTTTTCTTTGGTCAAGTTTGTATATGTTGGTGTTGCATCGTTGAGGTTGTGGATGAAATTATCAGGCTAGTCTGGCTTCGCTTTGAGTTTTACGTGTATGATTGATCTGAAAATTTTCTTTTTCTGTGTTGTTGTTGTTCAACAAGTTGATTGATTCTTTTCAGTCATGACATTAACAGGTTGTCTATTACATATAACACCTATAATACTAAAAGGTGATAACAACATTTACAGTGTCTGGGTAAAAGAATTATTATGTTTGCTAAAATGTGTATTGGGAAGACGTGCATGGATATATATAAAGTATCGGCGATGTTCAACTTGTAGCCTGCACGACCAACTTCTTGCCAACTCCTGCGTCGCAGGTGGTATCTCCGAGCATGGCATCACCGTCGGCCTCCACTGTGCAGGTGGGCAAAGGCCTTCTGCTCTGCGGCCACCGCCCTGTTGGCCTTGCAGACTCCTGTGCCCTTTCGGAATGAACTGCAGCTGCTTAGAGCATCACCATAGCTAGCAAATTGCACATCCGAAATGGTATGCCCGACCTGGCAAGCCAGCTCCACCTTGTTTTCTTCCAGCGCAGCCGCACATAGCGGCCCGACTGAGACTGTCTGGAAAGTGATGTTCAAAGGGCTACCACCCACCTCCTCAAACAACACCAAGGTGTTGTTAGTAGGTCGCAGGTAGGACCGGGGCATGTCATACCTGCAATATGAACATCCAACAAATAAACTCCAATAAACTCAGAAAGTAGCCAGATTTTTCACATGAACTCGGGCTTTTCGGAAAACTGGCTATATCGAATAGAAAAGTATAAACGTCACATCTTTGCGAATGGAACCAGAAATAAGAATTCGCCGCTGGCCATACATCAGTATGCATACCCAAGAACAAGAAGCGAAGAACAGCAAGAGAGAGAAGTGTTGGGCCCTCGTTTAAACTCAGATATCACTTGTTAGGCCCTTTGGGCCCCCACCCAAACTCCGGAATCACGGGTGGACTCTGTGGGCCCTCAAAAGGGACTTTAAATAATCGAAGGAAATTTGAAATAGGTGTTACGGGCATCTCTTAATCGAAAAATTAGCTTATATACAAGTCACTAACAACCTCTACGATGTGGGATAAACCCAACAACTCTCTTTCACACATCGGGCGTGACCCAAAACCCGAACACTCCCCATAAATCAGACAAATCAGACGGCACCCACCTAATAACTTCCTCATTAGGTGGAACCCATAAAGGAAACAATAACAATCGGTGCATGCAAATCCGGCTCGAACTTGGCTCGGCCTAACCTATGCTCCGAAACTACTCTTGGACCCTTCAAGCCCGTAGAAGGGACTTTAAATAACCGAAGGAAACTCATAATAGGTATCACAGGCCTCTCTTAATAGAGACCAGTTGCTTCGAGAGCTAAAGGACAATTTAACAGCTGCCCAGCTGTGGATGAAGCACCATCATGATCTAAGACGAAGAGATGTTGAATTTCAGATTGGGCAGCAAGTATATTTGAAGCTTCAACCTTATAGACAACAGTCATTGCGAGCTGGGAGGTCCAACAAATTAACTGCGAAGTTTTATGGTCTATTTCCTATTCTTCAATGCATTGGCAAGGTTGCATACAAGTTACAACTTCCTCCTGATTCCCAACTCCATGATGTTTTCCATGTCTCCCAATTGAAAGCTTTAGTGGTAGCTGATGATCATGTTCAAAAATCTTTATCTGCTATCATACTTGACTAATCAGCTCTTATTGTGTTCATTTTTCCAAATTGTAATGTGTTAGCAACCTTGAGGGCAAGGTTGTTTCAAGGGAAGAGGTAATGGTATGGAATTAGCAAGTAAGGGAGGGAGGAATGTAAATGCTGATATTTGAATGTAAGAGTCGGCGGGAGAGAACCAGAGATGGGCTGAAATGGGCCGAAAACAGAGTATAAAACAGAGTGCGGGAGATTGTAATGGGGAACTTGATGAAATTGAATCCTTTTTGTTGTTGTTATTCTTGATTTCAGTCCGACTTTCACGGACGATCATCAGGGAAGCAGGATTTCCTTTTGCTTCTGTCTTCCATCTCCTTCCTCGATCTACCTTGTTCCAGCCTCAATTCCATTGCAGGTTGTCTTCTCCATGGCGCCATCGAAGCAGGGCAGCAAGCAAGGGAAAGGGAAAGAGCTTGTCGTGGAACTTGGAGAAGAAATTCACACCAAGGTCTTTAGAGTTTTTAGGAATTAGTACTTTGGAAGTAGGTGGGTGACAATGAAGAAGAATAAATTGATAAGAGAAAATTTTTAACCACGTCCACTTGTCCATGACCGAGTAAAGAGATTACCTCCCCATGGCAAAAAAAATTTCGTATTTAGCATTATTGTTATATTAAACTACACAGAGAGTGTCATTTGGAGCACACCAAAATTTGCCATGGAAGCTAAAAACCATTACAATGCCAATCCTGTTGGTTGTGCAAACACGCAAAACATTATATAATGAGATTTCCACATCAGTCACTGATCCTCTAATGCACATCAATATCCCCTTATCCTTTAAAAAAACTATTCTGATTCCAAATCATAACAAAAAACCAAAGCATGATAATAATTTACAGAGGCTTAGTTTAGAAAGTAAGGAATTGCATCACCTTATCTTCTAGTTTATCTCATGGAAGATCACAGCAAACAACTACAAAACAGTAGATCAGTAAACAACTGCAAAACAGTAGATCAATTAATATCTTTGCATGGTCAGAACAAGATTGAATATTATCCAAATGTCTTGTCAATGACTCCAAATCTGATTAAACAATGCAACAGCTGTGGATGGTTCAGAGGGAAAGCAATATGTATGTCTTCTTGCTATGGAGTGTTTTAGTCCAACTTGACAAAAAATGAATGATATGATGAACAGGAATGGGGGGTCTACCTGCTGGACATGAATATATATAGATGACAATAATGGTTGTCGGTGAACGTCGATATCTGTTGAAACTATTGAAGATGATCATATGGTATTGTTGAAGGAACAGCTATGTGGCCAAAGAATTAAGATGGACTTTTACCTGGTCCATCATTTACAAAAAACAAAGAAAAAAAGAATTGGCTCATAGCTTTATCTTTTATGTTAGCCATCTTTTATGCCTAACCTTATTGTTTGTAAATTCAAGAATTAGGATTTTTTAATTTATTTCTATGAGGAAATAATTAGTTATGAATCTTTTTTTAATAGCAGAGAAAGACGGTGATTGCATATGGGTATTTGGGTGAGTTCTACTTCCTTGATTGTGTACATGTTTTTACTTATTACTTTATTATTATTACCAATGTAGAGTAGACAAACTTTGGGGGAATCAAACATTGGATCCCACAGTTTAGAGGATCAAATTTTTTTAGTCCTATTTGTTTACAGAATATTAGTTTTTCGCTTAGAAAAGTATATTCCTACATATAAAATAAAATAAAATGTGAGAGGAGGGCAGTGTCACGGACACAATGTATAGATGTCATCGATGGGGACCTACAAAAATGAGCCATGACGCCCATGGGGACGGATGTCGTCTGCACAGTTAAATTATTTCATTTGTAACGACCAGCTACCTGCCAATGCGTCCATGGGGAGTGTACTCAACTTTTTATATGCCCCCTCAACGTATTGAACTAGTTTTTAGTTTTTCTTATTGAACTTCTATATAAGCCCCCTCAACGTATGCTCCTCTCCATCCAAACCTAAATCACTTTTCTACAACTAAGCTAGTGATCTCATGGCTCGCTCTCTTGTGTTCTCTTTTCTTCTCCTCGCGGTACAATTTTGTTTGTAAAATTATCTAACATTGATTTTGTCTATGTTTGAAAATATCTCACTACAAGAATACATAACAGGGCATTTGTCTCCATAAATTTTGTTACAAATTTTATCACGCATAATATTGTCATAAAAGTTTTTTTTAATTTCTTTTACATAGTGACTGATTTTATCTCTTCGAAGGATTTAGCTCCTAGTCTTATACTTTCTTTGCTTCACAAAGTGGTAACTGCACTCAATGTAAGTTAAGTGTTGGTTTGAATAAATTTTGGTTCACAACTGCCGTGATATAATTTAGTTCCTCAAGAGAATTGTGTAAGATTGTCAATTGACAATTTAAGGTGGTACGTGCCTGTGAATTGTGATCCAGACTCCACTAAATTAATGATACACTAACCTGGAGATTTTGTTACATCGAAACTGATTAACTAGGCAATTGCATCAACGACGAGCCACGGAAGGTTGGGATCTCTGATGCATAGCAGTGGCATTCCCAGCTCATTCAGGGAGCTCTTAAAGCCTGGTCCTTACCCCCTTAAATACAATAATTTTGTTGGTTAATTGGTATCATACTCAAAACTCATCTTGCTTTTGGAATTTGTACAGTTCTGAATAACATGGAGTGTCCAAGGAAAAACGTTATATACCACGACCTTACCTTCCCACGTGAGTTTGCATGCCTGATTCCGAATCACTCAAAAAATATTTTTTAGTAGCCTTTTAATTATTTGTGGTACAGCTAATTTCTGGACGAAACAATACTATTAAAAAATGTTATATATTAAGTTCCAATTGTGGCGTACGAAATGAACAGTGGTCTACTACGCCCACAAGCGATCAGATGCGGCCATTCCCCAAGCACTCCAGATCTCCAAGAGCAACCTCAGCTTTTTCTTGGAGGAAGATCTCTTCTCTGGCAACCCATTGGAGGTCATGCTTGATACAACCGGTGAGTTGCCGGAGTGCGCTTACCTGCCCCGCCGTATTGCCGACTCAATCCCATTCTCTTCCGATCACTTCGACGACATCCTCTCCTATTTCTCCATCGACCCCAACTCCGCCGACGCCATCGTCATCAAGGACACCCTCGAGATCTGCGAGCAGCCGGCAATGGGAGGCGAGGGGAAGACGTGCACCACTTCGCTCGAGGCCATGGAAGAGATGGCGGTGGAGACGTTGGGGGAAGGAGCTAAAGCGTTGACGACCAAGAAGGAGGCCGACTCGACAGAAAGCAGGACATACAGAGTGCAACGAGTGAAGCTCGAAGGTAAGAACTACATGTCTTGCCACCGGCTATCCTATCCCTATGCGGTGCACTTATGCCACAAGCTAGAGGCTACAGTTGCGTACGAGGCGTCGCTGGTGAGGGACGACGGCATTGTCGGGGATGCACTGGTCGTGTGCCACCGTGACACTTCCCACTGGGAGCCAAACTTCTTTGCCTTCGAGAGGCTCAATGTGAAGCCTGGAAAGGGGACCATATGCCACTTCTTCCCCAAGGGTCATCTCCTTTGGCTCGCCCCTGATCAGGAAGCACGCATTGAACAAGTTGTTAATGCTATTTAGGTTGGAAGGAGAATGATCTAGCCATGCATCTGTATCAGTTATCATCATCGCTGCAATGTCTTGTGAGGTGTGTTATGCGGTAGTCACCGCTACTGTGTTGTGTAACAGTACTAGTCTGTTTGTTTGTTGGAAAATAAACAGACGAATGCATGCAAGGCTGCTATAAATAATTCCATTTCAGTTGCTCCTCTTAATCTGTTAAGATCAATCTTCTAATCATTTAGTTTCATGAATTTGATCCATTTCCAAATTATTTTATATATTAAAACTTACGCATCAAGTCGGGAACAACACAAACTCATGTGTCCCATCTCCGGTATAATCATTTTAATATCTCTAATACTTTCTGTTGATTAGTAATGTTAGTTTCTGCCCCGGCAGAAATTAATGAATTGATATATTTTTAGAGGGACCCTGTTATTGTCCGGGGAATATCTGCCAAAAAATGAAGCAAAAACGAAACCAATAGTTTTTTTAAGCTTCGTACAACTGCTATTGTATACTGATCAAATATATAGCTAGCGCTTCCAAACTCTAATAAGTTGTACCATATCCTCTACGATCGAGTTCAGATTTGTTGGTCTGCTGGCCAAGAAAAACTGCTATTGTATACTCACCATGCATGCATTCGGTTTTTTTCCCTTTTTTCTCGATTACTTGATCAGAATTACAACAATGCCCTTAAAATTACTTGATCAGAACTACTAAAAAAGCATAGGTAAGATTATCCATTTACTCTTAAAATAACAAAATTACAGTCAAAAGATATTTAATGGGTAGGTACATTGGACATTACCTTAAAGTGGCATGTATAAATTTAATCTTATATATATTTAAAACTGGTGAATCTTTAAACCAATCTTGTAAAATCGGGGTCATTCGCTCGAACCAATCTTGTAAAATCGGGATGGTTTTATTATTGGTTTTCAGTTCCTTGCATCATCCCTCTCCCTCTTTACAATCCCTCCAGCTTTCTTTTTCTCTTCACTATTTTCCTCTTTCTGAGTCCATCTTTTTTTCAGTAAGCTCATCTTTTATTTCTTTTCCTTCCTTGTTCATCATATATCTTGTATATAGAATATTTATTTTAATATTTTCATGCATAAATAACATTTTGGGTATACTTATATTTGGTCTTTGTGCCTGTTAGATAGATCAAATGTTTTTTTTGTATTTTGCACACCCCTCTAGCAAGGCCAAACATGCTGCTGTCGTCAATTTGCCGCATGCATCTCTTCATCAATGCTTTTGTCTTAATTGCTCTTGTTTGTTATTCATAATGAAGATCTATTAAAGTTGCAATTTTTACTACTGCTTGGTTAATCAATAATAATAATAATAATAATAATAATATTTCATTTACATATATTATGTGGAATCAATTTAGTGGGTAGAATTGTGTGGAGTAACAAGTCAATTTGGTAAGTATGTAATTAGTTGTATTTAGATATTTATAGAAGTGTATAATGAGATTAAATCCATATTATTTTTGTTATAACTGCTATGTGTTAATTTTCCTAATTATGAGTCTATTGCATAAGTAATTTAGTATTGTTGCATATGCATGATCACGTCAATGCTTATTGTTATTATCTAGTCGTGCATATAATCTTACAAAGGTTATTATATTGTTTATACCACTAATGTGTACCCTAACTGTGTTAGTAATATTTAATATAATGGTATATGTTATGTCGTGTCTAAAATCTATATTAGGGAACGATATTAATAACATGTTAATCAGTTGATATAATCCTAATAAATTACTCTAGATTAGATTAATATGATTTGATACGGTAAAGATAGTTAATGGATTTTAGCAATCTATTAAATAAAAATTAGTTATGTAGGTGGGTGAACGATTAAATTATTAGTTAATTGCATTATTATAATTGAGATGTATGAGTTAAAATATGACTAATAGTCAACCTGTAAGTACAAATTAATTATTAGTAGAATTAACATTGGTGGAATATAAAGTGTAAAATTAAGTATTAATTCATAGATTAATAAATTAAATGGGTTTTTAAAATATAATGATGGGATAATCACAATCATTGAACCTTAAAACATGCTTGAAATAAATAAAGTTTAAACCTTTATAAGATTATGTAATTTAAAATAAATTTTACGAGTGATATTCTTGAACTTTAATACAAATTATATTAAATAATAAGATACGATGGTCTAATATGTTGTTCGATAATGATTAAAAATATTAAAAGTTAATAAATTATTATTATATTGAAATTAGCATTAATCATGTAAATAATTGTTGGTTCATGGGCAATACAAATAAAAGACTGAATTAAAATTTTAATTTATTGAGATGACACTTATAATATTTTTTTGTCGGTGAAGTAATTATCTTATCAAGGAATTATATTAATACTATTTCTATGATTATGTTGCTCCTATGATTAAATGAATATCTTTCAAGTAGGTAATTATACATTATTTTGCCTAATAAGAAACTAACTATGTATGTTTGATTCTAAAAATTTTAATTTTGATTTCAATTGTTGAAATTACATAATTAAGTGACGTGGATAATTAACTACCTTATTTGTTTACGAGTTAATCTTGGTAAATTTAAAGTTCTAATATTTAAAGTGTTGCATAGGCTATTTTGTCAAGTTTTGGTCATGGCATTGCATGCATTCATTTAGTATATTTATTAGATTAAGATTGTGTGATGTAGTTGCGAGTGCTTCAATAGATTTCCAAGTCTGTATAATGATTGTGAATTTGTAGTACTAAATTGAGATCTTGGTCGGTCTAAGTTCAGACTCGACTTACTCACGCTAAGCATGGAAGAGTGGTCAATGAGTTAATCTAGCTCGACACGAGACATGAAAAGGTTATAATTAATTCAATTAATCTGCCCCCATGCCGAAAGGGGTATCAGAGGACCCATTATGTACTTATAATACCAAGAGGGTGGGTCTGGGCAATATCGGTAACTATGGATTAGGCTTGTGGCGTATATGTACATGTATAGGAAAGTAGCCTAAAGGGAGGTCACCCCTAGATGGAGGGAGCTCAACATAGGCTCATATAATAAGATAATTGAAATGATGAAAATTTGACATGAATATTATCTTATTTTCACTTTTATTATACGACTTAGTAATTGCAACACTAATATGTGGGTCTCCATGTTGATGGTTGAGAAGGGAATTCAATTGTGTGTTGCGATTCTTTTGTCGAAGACCGTTGTTATATTAGATTTATGGACTTTCGTTATTTTAATTGAGTTAAGCATGGAAAATTAAATCGTTCTTACGGGACTTGTGTCATTTTTATTTACTTTGGTCTATTTTGTTTATGGTTTAGCTACATGAATAAACTTTCATTTAATCTTATTGAATTAGTATGACTTTTCATGTTTTACTTCATTTATTATTTTTTTCTTCCATGTAATATTTATCTTTTGAAATTGCATTGTTATTACATTTATCTCTTTTGTTGTTTATTTATCCCTCTTTAGTAGTGGTCGGCTAGTGTTTTTGGGTGGGTCATTACCCTTTTTTACCATGTATTTATGTGTGTCTATGTGTGCTTTATAAGTCGAAACTCTAACTCCCATTGCATTAGACATACCCAACAGGATATTCAGTAGCTATAGAGGTTGTTTTGTCATGTGTGTGGAACACTTTCTGTCATATTTCGGTGTTTGGAATGTGTTCTTCACGAATCTAAGTTGCTTTATCGTGTCTGTGGAATCCTTTTCGGCATTCCTAGCCCTTGCGGCACCCGTGGTGTAGTTCTTGAGGTTGCCTCAACCTCCCTAGGGTGAAAATCCTAAGTGCGAGTAACTTGTGTCTGGTGCAAAGGCACGTTCACAGTGCTCTTGCGTTGGTGCCTTAGTTGTTTTCATCCTGTTTGGGCGCAAAGGCAACACCCTTGTGCCCATATCAGGGTTTTCAATGTTTTTACCCAGCACAAAGGCGCCCCGAGAGCGTCTTTGCACCCACCACTTGACACGTTGCATGCGGTTTGGTTCACCTATGACCCACATGCCTTTTTGTGCTCTGGCTTGGCAAAGGTTAGCTCAAAGGCACCCTTTCAATGCCCTTGCGTTTGGTCTAAATTTTTGCCTATAAATAAGGCATCATTTCCACCCATTTCACTTCTTTAGTTCTTCCTCTCCAACCTTTCCCTTCCTCCCCTCTTCTCCACACCCTCCACAGCCTTCCTGGGCCTTCTCCTAGCACTCT
The DNA here is from genome assembly GCA_033002965.1 of Piper betle. NCBI lineage: Eukaryota > Viridiplantae > Streptophyta > Magnoliopsida > Piperales > Piperaceae > Piper > Piper betle. The sequence continues at coordinate 2,910 of JAURVB010002478.1, read as the reverse complement.
CCAAGCCTGCCAAGGCAATAGGTGTAAAACTCAGCCCATTGGCTTGGTGTTTTACACCCGATTTTTCTAGTTTTGTGTTTGGCTTGATCCAAGTAGCATGCACTCGATCCAATTTGATCAATATGGTGCTATTGGGATCCTTTATGTGGTGTTGTGGGTTTAGGCATTGGGCGCATCCACTGTTGATTTGTTTTGATAGACCCCTATTGTCAAACTGGTGCATGTGTTTTTCAATTTTTTATAGCTTAGGGCCACTGTAACACCCCAAATCCGGTTCATGCTAGGGAATCGAACCAGAGTGTCACTGGTTCTAGTTAGGTCGGCTAACCCGAACCCAACCCATGCAGATTTACTCTTGGCATTTCAAGATGGAAGTTGCCAATCGTTATGCAAGGATTAATGCACAAAAATAAACCTAACATGATATTACATGGATGATATGACAAGCAGTTTACATACTAAAAGAACTACAATAAAATCGATAAAAATTCGCAAAATAAAATGGACAAAGTCTCTCCTAAAAGTGCAATTAAGGACCACCCTGTCAAATCAACATGTACACGTGTGTGTGTGTGTGTATATATATATATATATATATATATATATATATATCATACATTTTCATTCACACGACTTTCTAATCTGGTGTATAATCATTCTGAAGCTTTGGTCTCGACCCACCTGTGCATTCTATTCACATTTCTCATCAATTTTAGGTCTTGACTTACTTGTTGTACTTATTCAATGTCTAAACATATTTATTAACATGTCATTGTTAGCAATCTTTCTACTGCAGCATAGATCATATCACACCACATCATCGTGTATTGCATTTCATTACATCATCCTCATTAAAAAATATTGAACATGCTATCATCTTACATGTATGTATGCAAGAGACGTCATTGCTCCTCCGTCCAGTCTAGCTCATCCTAATCATGATCATCACCTACATATATTATAAAAACATGTCAGTAATGAGTGTTACTGGTCCAAAATATAACTAATATCAAACTGGCTATGAGAGCAAACTCTCATATGAAAGAAAACATTCATATACTTCTCGTGTACTCTTTGAAGGGCACATACTGAGGAGCCACCAGGCTGCAGACTCAGTAGCATCCCTAACTGACTATTATCCTGCTGTTGTTGCCTCTCTTAGCATTTTCTCATTTCACTTTCTGGTCCCTTGGGACTACATGTATATTGTAAGCCCTCTCCATACCTCCATAATTCTCCTCGCCTTGAACACAAAGACCGAGTACACTCAAGTAGTCGCCTTTAGTACCCTTTGAACCACAAGTTCGGACATGTGTTGTACTAAATAGTACCCTTTAAACCACAAGTCCAGACATAGTTATTGTATTGATTTATTGTTCAAAATGTGATTTTTTATTTATTTTGTAGTTGTTTTCTAATAAATATAATAAAATATTTGTGTTGACCTAACAATGGAAACATTACAAAAAGATTCAAGCTTTGTAATTTTTGGATCTTGTGCAAGTTACCTCGTTTCACGTGCCAAATTAATAAATTAACTAAATAATTAAAATAATGATAAGATAAGCTATAATTGGTTGCAAAGTTGGTTTTGGGGTGAAATCTTAAGCTAAATGATAATTAACTTAAGTATCCTAGTAAATTGACAATTATCAAATTATTTTAATTAATAAAATAATCCATAATTAACAAATTCTGAGGTGGGTTGACTGGACATCTCAAGCAGCTCCACCAAAGTTCGTTAGATCATCAAGATCCATCACTTTTCAAGTTTTGCTTTTTCAAAATTGGTTGAGAGAAGAATTACAAGGTTTAAGTTTAGTTAAGTTGACTGTCAATGTTAAATGATTTTCATAATTTTACCGAGATCTCGTTCATGATTTTGCATTGGTTCTCCGGGAATCTCAATATCTTAAGTTAGAATTTAAGTGTGTGGACTGAATCCCAAAATATATTATCATAAAATATTGAAATCTCTGTTTCGATTTCATTATTTGATTTATCAGAATCTTGTGCAGTTTTCAGCACGTTCAACATGTGATTGTGATGTCTTATGGAGTATTTAATTCCTGTCTTGCATGTCATGTCATTTGCTACATTGAGGACTGTTTCATATCATTGCGTGCTGCATCATACAAGCATGAAGTAGTGGTCTATATTTGCTAGGTCGTATAGAGTCGAGCTTGCCGCAGTAGGACGAGGAGCTCTTCTCTGGTTCATTAGGACTCTCTCTCTCTCTCTCTCACTCTCTCTCTCTCTCTCTCTCTCTACTTGACCTATTGTTTGGCTCACATGTTTTTTTTCACATCGTATCATTTTTCTGGATTTATAAAAATTCAAGGTTGAGATTCCTTTATGATTTTTCAAAAATATAAGATCTAGCTTAAAAATCGTACTTTAGCGCTATTTGATTTGACTGTACTAAGACCTTATACTTATTATACGTTTTCAAATTTTTGATGCACGCATGGTGGACAGGAGCATGACGATAACTACCTATGGTTCTCTGTAAGTGGTTAATTGTGTGTTCATGATTATTACTATAGTATCTGCTAGGAGTGTGTATCTCAGATTTAAGCATACGTGTGCTTTCCTTCGAGTCTATCCGGATCATACTATGTCTCAGATGCCATCATTTAGGCCCTATTGGCCACGAGCATGTTGTCAACAAGTAGATTTTTGCTCATGCATAGTACCGACATGTTAATGCCTAGTATTCTAGTTCATGTGCGTGATTAGATCTGTAATTATGATTAGGCATTTTTGGAATTATTGTGATTAGATTGTGTGTGTGTGTGGAGAAATTTTTTATTTCATTTCAAGTTTTTTGTGGATAATTGTTTTATCCATTTGCCAGTTTTGCTGATTTCTCTATTAGTTAATTTAGACTCAATGATACTTGTTGCTGAT